>VVHJ01001741.1:6211-34599 GCA_015107715.1 Tylochromis polylepis
AATAAAAAAAACAAAAAATTTTAATAATTTTTTTTTTTTTTTTTTTACATCTTTTGTTAATCCATGCAAACTTATTTTCCAGCCAACTTCAGCAATTTGTAACTTAATCAAATCTGAATATTGTCATTTTGAGTAAAGACTGCATAAAAGATAGACTAGTCTAAAAAGTGAAGCCAATTTGTCTTAAACCTGCATTCTTTCTAATGGTGAGCATCAGAGAGTAAGTTTGTTAATACCAAAGTCCATTACAGTCACTGTGTTACATACTTGATCTGTGACCGCTTAAAAACTTTCCAGTTAATTTTCTCAATTAACTATGTTCATTTTATGAATTTTAGTCCTAATTAAGGTATAATACACAAATAAGGAGGGTGTGTTTTAGGGCAGGCCTATCTTGGGGTTAACAAATCACTGACATAAGAGTGTACAGTGTCTGTGTTTCCATAATCAGATCAACTTTGTTCATCATGTCTGGCTTCAAAACACCAAAAAGGAATTTCATAAAACATGACTTCATAAGATGTCTTCATTTTTATATACATTCTTTGATTTTGAGCAGTATTAGGAATGCTATCTTTAAGTTTAACTACCATCATAGTTATATTTCAAAGTGGCCAGGTGAATTCTCCCTTGTTATTAACTTTAGATGGGGGCGGGGTTGACACTGATAAAATTGATTTTTATAACATGTGTTTAATCTTGTAAATGGGTGTATCTCAACCCAAACCATAATTTGAACCCCAATCAAGTATTTTTGTGCCTAAACCTAAACAAACGAGAACTGAAAGCAAAACTTTAAAATCGTCTCAGATAAGATTTAATCCTGGTCTCCTGGCATTTTTATCCTATTGTGTCATGCAACATGTCTTCTGTCATAAACTTTTATTGTTGCTCAATTTCTGCTGTCTTCTAAAGTGATGAGTTAGCAGTAGCAACTGTTGAAGATTGGTAATGGGCCACAGAAAACAAAGGTAGAAGAAAACCGTTGTTTGCCTTTCTCCATGGGTAAATCTGTCACAAATTTTAGCAAAAGGTACGAAAAAAAAAAGTGGTACACATTTTTCTGTTCAGCCTGTGCAGGTGTGCTAATGTTCGTTTAATCAAAAGCCAGCTGGACTGCAGCTGCAGACGAGAAAAAAAAAATTGCTGGCAGATAGAGAAATGAAAAACCGATAAGCCTTCATGATTTGTAATACAATTTACCGCTGTAATCTCCCTGCCACTGTTCGCTCCCCTGCATCCTCTAATCCAGGGCTGTATTATTCCTGCTGATGATGTCACAATCTCGAAGAACACATCACGGACAATTTTATCCTGGTGTCACCTTGCATTCCTTTAGCCAATTCAACATCAACCGTAAATGGTGTTTTATGTGTGAATAAGAATCGAAATTAGAATACTTTATTAATCCCTAAAGAAATTATGTGTGTGTGTGTGTGCGCGCGTGTGTGTGTTACCGCATTAAGTTTTAGTTTAAGTCATAACTCACTCTTGTTTCTCTGATTTCATTTCCACTTTATAAGTGGCAATTCTATTGTTCACCAGTTTACTCAGCATATGATGCGATTCGTTTTTTCGTTGGTTTCTTATAACTTTGGTGCATGCTGCATGTTTGTAAGGTAGATATTTTAGGTGTTGTGTCATTATGAATCTGCTATTTGCCATTATTACATTGTATTTCAAAAGCCTTGTTGTGGAGCATATGCACAGCAGACTTTCTCCAACAGAAGGGGCAGAATGAGACTGGACATGAGTGCTGCTGTGTAGCAGCAGTTTTCAACTAAAAAGGCTATTAGGGTCAGTCAGATCAAAAACCAAATAATCCTCTAATAGAATCTCTGCTTGAGCAGATGAACATAGAACAAAATAATGTTTCAGGGGATTGAGAGGGGTGGAGGAATAAAAGCACAAGAAGCGAAAATGTTTCCAGCATATTTTTTTTTGACTGAAATAGAGAAGATTGAAAGTATAACCTGTCTGACTATTCATTTCTCTATCCACACCACCACAGGACAGAGATCTGCGACCAGAAGAGATGGAAGGTACAGAGAAAACAGATTCTTTATCTAAATCCTCACCCCGTCTCTCAGTCCATTCCTTCCTCTCTTCTTTTTGAACTACCTTGCTTTCAAACCTTCTGTTTAACTGTGAACATTTTTTAAAATTTCCTTTTTTGCCTTGAAAAGTGTAAGAACAAAGTGAATGATTATTTTTCACAGGGAGGAATAATCCTTCACAGTTTAACTTCAACTCATACATCACTTCTATTCCTCAGGTCTGGCTCACAATTTAACAGCGTACATGCACATGAAAATGTAATTTCCACTTTAAATATAGATTCTATGACTTTGGTTTTATTAGAAACTTGATATATTTTTTTAAAATAAAAATAAAATAAAATAACCACCCGACACTCAGAAATACTTCCATCTTAATTTAAAACTCTCTTTGGAAATAAATACATTTTGCACTGTGACCAAAATAAATCTGTTTTCATCAGCTTTTTCAGTTTACACAATAAAAAAATATGCTGAAAAATTTCAAAACAACAACAAAACAGCTTGATTCTTTGTTAAAATGAGCAAAGTAGGTTATAACTAAAAAAAAAATTAAATAAATGAAACAAATATAGTATGAGAAACTGTGATATTTGTACATCTCCATGTGTAAATATCACAGTTTGCAACAAATAGCTGTACTTCTGTCTTATTTTCTAAATTGATTTCAGTTTGTACTCTCTTCTTCTGCACTGATTTAATTGTGACAGGGAAATCTGTGCCACCATCTGTTCACATTCAGGTTAATTTTATTTGGACAAGTTTGTATTTGGACTGCAATAGTCGTCCATATCGCCGCACTATTCACCAACAACACAGGCACCAGAGTGCAAAGTACTCAATGTTATAATGTTGTAAGAAGACTGAAAAAGAAAGAAAAAAGAAAGGCTCCTTGCAAATGATGAAAGTTTAAAAACTCATTCAAAAGATTAATGTCTCGTATGAAAGTGGTGCCAAAATAAGAATTTTGCAAATGAAATAGAAAGCCAAAGTACAATTTAAAAATGTAATGCAAATATTGAGTATTTACAGTGCACAGTGTTACTGCCAACAAGCTGTGATCAGCTTCAAGCACTGATAAGACAGAAATCAGTGAGTTGGTCCAAAGATTGTATCCAGCATGTCACAGAGAACTTACTCTTTGCATAGAAGTAAAAGTCTGTGAAACCTACGAAATGCTAATGATTATTTCTTACTATGTCATACTAACAACAAGTAAAAAATAATCCAAATAAAAACTAAAGCAATTTAGAACTATTAAAAAAACAACTTTGGGCCAGATACCCCATCCCCATCTCCATCTCCATGTACACTCACTGATCAGCTGAGACTGAAACTGTGTCTGAGACTGAAACTGTGTCTTGCTTTCTTAAAAAACATATATACACTGTCGTACTTTTGCCCGAAAGCAAATATTTTGCATAATCTGTATTGATGTGTTCTACTTGCAGAGTTGCGTGAGGCCTTCAGAGAATTTGACAAAGATAAGGACGGTTTCATCAGCTGTAAGGACCTGGGCGAGTGCATGAGGACTATGGGATACATGCCAACAGAGATGGAACTCATCGAACTCAGCCAGCAAATCTGTGAGTCCTGAACACAGACAGATAAAACATGTCAGTAATTCCCTAAAATCTTTCACTCAGAAGACCAGTGATGGAGCACCAGGATAAAGCAGAACTGCTACTGAGTTGATGTCCAAAATTTCTGCTTGTCCTTTCCTCACCTGTAAATGTATTAAATCTGATGAACTGCCAAAATGTTCTCCTTACATTAGCTAGCAATGATTTAAAGAATTTCTTTACAAATAAAATTTTAACCATTAGAGAGAAAATATTCACTGGTGCTGTCATTAAGTACAGCATCTCTGTTAACTGCTGATATGAGTTAACTTCAATACTGTCTTCCTCTAAACCATCAATGTGTCTTTTAGACCCTATTCCTACAAAACTGCTCAAAGACATTTCACCATTAATTAATCCATAAATTTTAAAAATTTCTCATTTCTAACCTTTTTTATTTCCAAAATTCTTGAAAGTTGTCAAGTAGTTGCCTGATCTTTTGAAAGGGTTTCTTTGAAGAGTTTTAGTCATTATTTAGAGTGCATCATAGTACAGAAATAGTCTAGTGAATTATATGAATGATGAATGATCTTCTTATGGCCTCAGACAGTGGACTCATCCCTGCGTTTGTCCTGTTTGACCTCAGCGCAGCGTTCGATACCACAATATTTTATTACAGAGATTAAAACACATTGGGATTAAAGGAACTATACTGCAGTGGTTCGAATCATATCTGTCCGATAGCTTCCGGGTTGCATATAAATCGTCTTCGCATGCAAATGTTAGTCACAGAGTTCCACAGGGTTTTGTGTTAGGACCATAACTTTTTACATTATAGATGCTTCCCTTACAGTGTTATTAGAAAACATTCCATACATTTTCAGTGCTATGCCGGTGATAGTTTTAATTAACCATAAAGCCAGATGATCCAAATAAGTATAATAAATAGTTAATAAATAGTAGTAGTTAAATTACAGGCATGTCTTAAACACATGCCTGAATAACCTCTAATTTCCTACTTTTGAATTCAGACAAAACTGAGGTAATTGTACCATCTACATATACATCCATCTTCTTGTGCTTATCCAATTTAGGGTTGCAGACCTGGTCCTAAAACTCTTAGAAATATGGTGGCATTACCTTGGCCTCCAGCAACACTGCAGTGTGTCTAGGAGTCATTTTGATCAAGATACATCCTTCAATGTGCACATTAAACACATATATAGGACTGCTATTATTCATTTGTACAACATTGTTAAAATTAGAAACATCCTCTGTCTCAGAGTGATGGTGAAAAGCTACTTCATGCATTTATTTCTTCTAGGCTGGACTTCTGTAATTCATTATTGTCAGGTGACTCTAAAACCTACCTGAAATGCCTTCAGTTGATCCAGAATGTTGCAGCAAGAGTACAAACTCGGACTAGAAAGTGAGACCACGTTTCTTTATTGCCTTCCTGTTAAATTCAAAATGGAATTTAAAATCCTTCTTTACATATAATCACATACACATCTTAAATAATCAGGCATCATCATATTTCCAAGACCTTATAGTGCATTATCCTAACAGAGCACTTTTCTCTCAGACTGCAGGCTTCCAACACTCCAGGTCAAAGCCCTGCAGCAATAATGATATGTGTACTTAGAATCCTGACTGGTTAAAAAAAATTGGCTTGAACAGGAAAACGAACAATGGCAGAGTTCTTCACAAACAGGAAGAAATAAACATGCATGAATAACACAGCTAATGGCTGCAGTGGACAGTTTTCATTGGATATTTTCACATTACTACACATTACTTATTATGACTTCTGTCTTATAACTTCTGATTTCTATCTGAAAGGTACTAAAGTCAAACAGAAGAACTAAGATAAATAATAGTACTAATTATTCTACATATCTACATAATGGTTCCTCCAGGTGATAGTTCCCAGCTATAACATATTGACGTGGGTCTGCTAAGCTCTGTCTTGTATGCATGCACAGTTAACTCAGTACAATTGGATCTTCAGTAAATGATCCAGTTTGTTATTAACTTGTATATACTATGCATACATATTTATCTTTCTTCTAGGTGGTGGCAGAGTGGATTTTGAGGATTTTGTGGAACTGATGGGCCCCAAAATGCTTGCTGAGACTGCAGACATGATTGGGGTTAAAGAGTTACGGGATGCCTTCAAAGAGGTCTGCAATTTTATGTTAGCAAAACAGAAAACCATATCAAGGCCTAAACTAGGGTTTAGAAATGAATGAGGTCCAGAGTTTTTTTCTGTTAATGTATGCTATTTAAGGTGCAACAAATGACTGAGGTCCATACCTGGTTACAGTCATGTATCTCGGTATGGACCTCAGTCATGCTAACCTGAGTAGGCCTTTCCTCAAACTGACGCACCAAAATTTTTTGATTTTGTTCTTTTTAAATGCTTATTTTCCTTTTAAAATACTTCCATTCTGCTTTCTAGTTTGACTCTGATGGCGATGGTCAGATTAGCCTTGGAGAGCTGAGGGAAGCAATGAAGAAGCTAATGGGTGAGCAGCTCAACCACCGCGAGATTGATGAGATCCTGCGAGATGTTGACCTCAATGGGGATGGACAGGTGGACTTTGAAGGTGATGCAATTTATCCTTTAGTTAAGATCAGTGTTGGTGGTGTGTAGGTGTGTGGGGGCGGGGGTGGGGATACAATTAGGGATGATATAATCTTTTTTAAGATGCATGCAGACTGCTGTGCTGCACTTAAAAGTCAAAGTATTCAGTGGGTGATAGGAACCTGAGGTAAGAAGGGAAAGGAGACTGTGGAACTTGTAAAGATGGTAGTGCCCTTTTCCTAACAAACATTAAAACTATATTCTCTCTTTCCACAGAGTTTGTGAGAATGATGTCTCGTTGATTCTTCAGTAAACCTCACACTACTGCACTAAACACAACACTGACAAGACTGCGGACTGTTAATGTTTTTCTGACATGTACAAAGACCTGTTCGTGTTTTTTCAGTTACGTGCAAAACCTCTGGCTTATAAAAATCCCTTAAATGTGTTACTGTTGTATAAATCTAATATGTACTATGTGTGTAATCAGAGATGACAAAGTGATATTTCAGCGAGAAAAGGCCAAACCTATGGTGTCTTTAAAAGTTTATATTCATATGAATTTGCAGAAGAATTGCATTTAAAAGCCTGAAAAAACAAGATCCTATTTGCACTGACTACATACTGTGAAACTTCAATTGTAAGATGCATTTTCTGTTTCTTTATTGTATTTATATTTGGGTAAACTGGCAGTTTAGTATCTACAAGTTTGTTGAAACATTAATATGAATGTAACAATTTATTTTCTGAATTTCAATAGTTTAATGCCACGTATAAAAATCTTCAGCTTAAACTTGAATGTGTTAGCTGTGAAATATCTAGTACACATGGAAAACATGAATGCTTTGTTATGAGTTACATACTTATTATACAGAGTAGCACATGCATTTGAAACAATATTTTTAATATCTTTTTGATACCTGCCTCATAACAATAACTAGTGATTTGTGTCTACCACATAGTAAATATCAGCTTCATATCCTTGTAACATTTTTCCTGTTGGTAAAATTTAACTGACAACCTGTCTCATAGTACATGGTTATTATATGTAAGCATACACAGTTTGCATATATACTTCTTTGATGTTTTATTTGTACAGCGTTTAATGGCTCAGAAAACACATTGTAAATAACAAAAACTAGTGAAAAATATTGAAAATAAACATGTTTTTCTGTGGTCAGATAACTTATGGCCATATACCAAGTCCATATCAGTTTCATGTATTTTCTTTACACAGCCTTCCAGAATTGCTCTACCTTCCCAATGAATTGAATTAGATCCCCTTGTCCTGGGCACTTTTGGAGGTCACTTATTAGTACCTTTTTCAAAGTATAGACTGTTGCACTGTAACCAACACTGACAGGAGCCATTGGTGGGGTCCCATCCCACACTGGAGGAATGTACCAGCTCCAATTGTTTAGATCAAACTTGATCACATCTGAGATCTTATTGATGTTGGCTTTCTTCATTATAACATCTTTTCGAATCATTTCATTGAGCTGTTCCATCAGCTCTTTACTTCTCTTCAGCTGCTCCAAAGCAGGCATGTCATACATGTTTGTATGTACAAAATGACACACCGGCTTCTTCTTGCTAACACCCTTCAGCCTTGCAAAAGCCTGAAGCACCATTTCCAAGATGTCTTTCTCTCTGGAGCTGTCGTTGGAAATACTGACAACTACAACATCACTGAGTGCCACTGCAAGGCTGGCAACTTCTTTGTCACGTTCATGGCTGTGATCATCACGAACCATCTGATTTGGCTTCAGTCCCTCGGTATCAATGAGCATGATGCAATCACAGCCCAGCTCCTTCCTGATATCTTTACTGACACTGATCAGCTGTATGAATGCCCCTCTGGTGCATGTACCTTCGCTGACAGCAAACCTGACCCCAAACATGGTGTTGAGCAAAGTTGATTTACCTGAATTTTCAGCTCCAATGAGTGTGATGACCTTAAGCTTGCTATTGGAATACATGATGTTGTGCAATTCAGTAAGTACCTGACTGATCCATTTTATTGGGATGTTTGCTGCATCTCCATCAACAAGCTCAAGAGGGAAACCATCAAGCATCATCTGAGCACACTGTCCAGGAAGCTGTTCGATGTTTTTTCTCTGACGACTGTGTTCTGGCAGGCAACTCACATTATTATACAGCTGCCCACACTCTCTGACAAAGTGGTCTACTCTTAAAGAGCAACTTGAAATTTGGTTGTCAGTTTCCACAATTTGTTTTGTTTCCCGGGGAGATTTCTGCCTAAGCTCTTTGTATCGATCCTGGAGAGCTGACAGTTGATTCCTGGACAGGTTATCCAGTTCCATTTCCAGCCATTTGAGAAAATGGTAGCGTTGAACCTCTGAGGTTGTCGTCCCATGATGGAAGCATTCCATTGTAGTTGTCATCTCAAAACTTCGCTGCTTGTTCCTTAGCTCTTTCTCTTTTTGTTTCATGGACTCGCGGTAATTGTCAGGGTTATCGTTTCGAACTTTACGTAGCCTCCAGCGCTCCGTTTCCACCCATGAAATTGCTTTCCAGATGTTTCCCTGGTAAGGCAGTTGCTTGTCTTTGAATTCAGAGATGTTAGTTACCTTTGCAATGATTTTACTCACATTCTCCCAAGCACTCTGACATTCATCCCTATCCTCATCAACGAGAATCTGACAACAGTGGGCTGTGTCAGCCAAATCTGCCAATGACACTTTTTTGGTTTGGGGGCTTTCTAGCATCTTACAGACTGATTCCTGGAGTGCCTTTAGCAGTTCTCTATCAGTCTTTTTAATCTGACTAATATCAGTCATCTTTAATCTTGGGTTCACAGTCAGTAGTTTGAGTCTATAGCTTTTCTCCTGTGTGCTGCTTATCAAAATGATATTTGGTCCCAGATGTTTTCCTTCCAGATGCTTGAAGTAATTAGTTTCTGATTCATCACAGTAGATGTAAACAGCTGCAGATGTCTGACAGAGGAATGCAAATTGTGTTTCAAAAGCCTTTATATCTCCTCTCAGATTGGTAATAGCCAGTGGTTCTGTGAATTTATCTATCTTCCTGTTCCCACATGGGAGGTACCAGCTGATTTCCACCAGTCCATCTGAAATTCTTCTGGGGACATCACAACATGCCATGCTACGGTGACAAAATGTGTGATGAATCTGCTGATTGTTGCTCAGCAACTTGTTCAACATCTGAGACTTGGACAAAGATGTTTTCCCCAGCCTGACAAATGATACCAAGGGAATACCAGAGAGCACAAGTCTTTCATCACAGTATGACTTTAGGAAAGCCTGGTGGGAGGGTCTGAAAGTTCGGACAATGTCACGCATAGACCACAGCATCATTGTGATTTCTCTTGTTTCAGAGTTTGGCAGCAAGAGCGGGACAGCAAACTGGCAGAGTGACATTTTCAGAACTAAGACCTGCTGAAGAGCACTGTCTGAACAAAGAAACAGTGCAGTTATCAAGTCCAAGAGATTGATAGCATTGCACTTGTCCTCATCATGAGACATACATGTGGCACTTCTAGCATTTGTATTCAGTGACATGAGTTGCTTTAAAAAGGCCTCAGGAACTGCCCTTGCAGATTTTGGTTTCCTCTGTGATCGATCATATTGATTAATCTCCAGGACAGTGCTAAGTGTGAGCTTGGTGTCATACTGGTCTTCCAGTCCAATCTTTGACAGCACCTGCCTTAGACTTGGCTCTGTGAATTAACAAAAGAAACCAGTAAGTGTACTAGATTTTCTCTTCATCAGGGCATTTTTACTGATTATGATGCATTTATTCTTCACAACCAAGCATCAAGATACCCACAGAGGACCCATGATAACATACTAAGATAGTGAGGGGATCATGGTAAACCTTTAGTGTGAAGGACTGATCACCAACACAAAAAATATATATAATTCATAACTGCTGTACCTCAACCCCAGGTCAAACTAAAACCTGGCAATTTAATGTCATTTATTTAAAATGAAAGATGCTGAAGCAGAAAGCCTTAATAACAAAACATGACAGTCTAAGGCCATCTGCCTCCCTCACATATTCTTTCTTCCTTCTGCTAATGTTCATTTCACTTTTTCCAGTGCATACCTTCACCTCTCCAGGTTCTCTTCACCTGCTCCCTTCTCTCACTACAGACCACACTGTTGTCCGCAAACATCGTAGTCTACAGAGACTCCTGCCTGACCTCATCTGTCAGTCTGTCACCACTGGAAACACCAATCACAGCACTACTTTTAACCCATCTCTCACTCTTACCGCACACCTTACCACTGTCTCTGCTGTCCTCATACATCTCCTGCACCACCCTCACATACACATAGTTCCTCTTTCTGTCATATACTTTCTCTAGATCCACAAAGACACAGTGAAGTACCTTCCAACCTTCTCTATACTTCTCTGTCAACACAAACATAGCATCTGTAGTGCTCCTTCTCGGCATGAAGCCACACTGCTGCTCGCTGATTGTCACCTCTCTTCTTAATCTAGCTTCAGCAGCTCTTTCCCATAGTTTCATGGTATCACTCATCACCTTTATCCTTCTGTAGTAGATGCAGCTCTGCACATCACCTTTGTTCTTGAAAATTGGTATCAGTAAAGTATATTTGTACATGTAATGTGAGAAAATAAATGCTAGCTGTTGTAATTCCTGAAATATGTCAAATATGTCTATATGGTTGACATTTTAAAAAAAAAACATTAAAAAGCAAGTAATATAATATCATCTCACCTGTGCGTGTACAGATAGAAACTGGCTCACTGCACCTATCATTCACCACTGTTGAGACAGAGATGGTGTACTCTGTGTCTGGTTCTAAATCAGACACTTTTTTGTAGTAATCATTGGTGTGTATCACCAGAGGCTCTTTTCCTGGACTTTCAACAGCAATAAGAAATTGTTGAGGAATTCCCTCCATTTTGTCTCCATCCATCCATTTCAAGGACAGAGATGTGGCATCGGAGTGCTCTTTTGTTAAATGTCGAGGGGGTGGCACAACTGCAAGAGAGCAGTGATTATGTTTAATCCAATTAAAATATGAACAGTGAAACAAATCTAAAAATGACGTGGATTTTCAGATTTTACCTGTGAAGACAGTTGCAGTGACCCATTCACTTAAATTGTCATCTTCATCTTCTGTGGCCACGCTGAAGAAATACTGTTGTCCAAGTTCAAGGTTGCTTATTTCTATTTTATGAAAATTTTTGATGACTAAGCGACCTTCCACCTTCTTTGAAGAGCTCCACATGATCCTGAAGCTTTTGGATCCCTCTAGTCCCTTTGGGTTTCCCCAGCTGAGGACCACAGAGTTTGGCTTCACTGAAGGGAACTGAATCTTACCAGGAGGGGGCACCACTGGAAAATGTAATGTAAAGTAAGAAACCATTTCTTTCTTTCCACTGTACTCATTTACCTAACAATAAAAAATGTTATATATTTGGATTCCTTTGACTCCAACATTATTATTATTACTTACATTATTCAACTGCTGTAACAAAACAAAATTTCCAAATATGGGAAAAAAAATAAGTATTTCTTGTCTTAAAACCACAGAATGACTCAACAATTTAGTAGTTTATAAGGGATTGTGGATAAAGGATTATAACTGATAATGCATCACTTAATACCTAAAAAAAAGTTTTTCACTTCAAAGTCTGTCTAATTAATTTGCTTTGGAGAGGCATAAATCTCTGAAGACAGTGTCAACAGCACACCGCGGCACACTTTTAGCTTTGACCTTTGACTTTAGAGCAAAGTCCACACACTTTCATAAAACCATTTTAGATGTTTCTATTTCTTTATTGGTCTGCCGTGACATGGTATGAAGGTAGCAGTGCGCTCAACTTCAAACCCAACACTGGTGATTATACTTGTGAGTATTTACAGATGGCAATATACAGTAAATGCATTTCAGCTATAAGCTGTCAGCAATCCATCAATATATATTAAAAATTATTTTCATCAATGAATGTCATTACTTTCTGTTTTCTGCTTTGAAATGGAACTTTCCAAACAAAATTTGATAGTCTTTTTCCCTGTATTGATTTCATATAATTTTCTTTAAAATCATATGAAAAGAGGAACGTGTCAAAGCTTCATTAAGTGGTGAATCTCTCCATTGATTTCTTATTCTAGCCACAGATCATTGTTACTTAGATGCCATATAGAATCATTATATAGTGTCAGTCACCTTTGTGTGGCATTTCATAGTCTTCAGGTTCTTCATCATCAGACAACTGTAATGAAATAGTGATTGTAACCAAAATGCAGCACATCAGCAATTATTTCGATATCACTTTTTCACTTGACTCACGGCCTGTTGTGTCCTCCGTGCCCTGTGCTCAGTGATGTCATGTCCCCTGTGTTTCCCCTGTGCACAAATGCTGCAAATAGACATCTGATCAGTCCTGCAGAAGAAATCCAGAGACTTTTCATAATGAAGACACCGTTTTCTCTGGACTTCACTGCACACATCTATGAGCTTATGTCTATTCAGGGCATCCACTTTGTAGTGTTGCCGGCCATCCTTCTCACAGAAGGAAACATTGCAGGTCAGGCAGGTCTTAACAGCAGTAGTTTTGCGACAAATGTCACAGATCACCTGTCTGTTTTCAAACAGAAAAATAATAGATAGATTAGTATTAACATTACCGTCTTTATCAATGAACTGAAATTTAGCAGTTGTCTTACATATTATCGTAAATAACAGTCTCAACGTCAGAGTCGAAATCCTTTGATCCACTTGTTTTAGAAGATGAGTAACCAGATGTAGATGACTTTGTGGATTCTGCTTTCTCTGGATCATCCTGGTGGAGACTGAAAGGGAAAAGGCAAGGGTGGGGGGAGGTATTCCAACCATTTCAAGATTTTGTAATATAAGCAGGAAGAAGTCAATGGAGGTTCATTGCTTTGCTATCTAAAGTCTCTGACTTAAGGTCTGCGTGACAATGCAATGAATACACTGGATTCACTTTCTACGGTTTATATACTGTGCATGTAGCTAAGCTGGAAACTACAAGGAAGGTGCCCTATTACTATTTACATGTGTATCCTAGTGTTGGAGCATCCCAGACACATTTCTGAAAGGTCATCAATAAAATATGAAAGCAGTATCAGCAAATCATATTTAAACTGCTGGGGATAAAGTCTGGCTTACGTTTTGTTTTCCTCAAAAGATGACTCTGTCTCTTGTTCAAAATAGTCCCAGTCTGGACTCTCCAATCTGAAAGAATAATGGCATCATTTGTTGAGCTACTTCTTGAACTATGATTATCATGGCTTCACAATTATGAACAAAGCAGGCAAGACTTTCAAGCTTAAACACAGTACCAAGCTGGAGGGACCTGGTTACCAAGATGGCTTTACTCAACTCAACTTTGAGCGGTGGATCTTTTTCATGCTTTCCAGTGTCAGAATTAAATTTATGCATGAGCAGATTCAGCTGGATACTCCTAGCTTTAGCAAACATATGTTTCAGTTGTTCTTAACTGGATGGAATTTTCAGTTAAAATTTTGGTGGCGACTCAAAGCTGATTTTAACAAAAACCTGCTTTAAAAAATTTAAAAAGCTTAAAATAAAACCAGACAGGTTTGACTGTCTTACTGATTTTGGGGTTGGTCATCAATGAAAGTCCTCTTCAGCGAACATAGAGAATATTTAGCCTCCTCAATGATATTAGATGTCTGCGCTGGATATACAGCAGCTGCAGGCCCCATTAAGTTTAACCTGAAAAATCATTGCAAAGAGCGAATGTTATGCATGTATCTAGTTAATTAAATAGATGTATGGTATGTTGTCTAATATATTTCAATGTTTAAAACATACTTGGGAAAACTCGAAATACCAGTCATATGTCCACCCCAATATTTTGGCATCCCATATACATTTCTGAAAGACAACAGTAAGACTAGGACTTTTATTAGGAAAACACAAGGATAAGCATTTACATTCCACCCATTCCAGCTAGACACAGTTAACTTTAATAAAACTGTCACTTATGAAGGTTTAACCACAGAAACTCAATTTTTTTTAAAATCTGGTAGATATTACTGTTTTACTGTAAAACAAATGCAACAAGCTGTCTCTAGGGCTTCTGTACTGCAAATTAAAAAACAAATAATAAAAAAGAACTGGAATCTTGCAATTATGTGAACCATAATGTCAGACATGTGAGTCTAAAATCCATCACATAAATTAATAAATACTACTACTAGTAGTACTACTACTGTTTCTACTAATAATAATCATCGTCATTATCATCATCATCATCACCATAAAAGAAAAACTGAGAGAGAAAATTCACCATCAAAGATGAAAAAATAATAAAATAAATCTTACAGATCTTTCTTAAAATGAAGAGGTACATCTTTGGAAGAGCTCACTGACTGACAGTCAGATTGGTGCTCATTTTTAGACCATTGTGTCTTTTCACTGTGTAGAAAGAAGAATTTAGTGAGAAACAAAAACAACCTTTAAAATGTGTATTTTTAAAGAATAGGAAGGTTTGCTACTGTAGGGTGCTCAAAGTGAGATCTTACAGATGTTTCTTGAAATGGAGAGGGATGTCTTTAGAAGAACTCTCTGACGCACACACAGAGCGTGCAGACCCCGGCGTTTTATCTCTGGGAAAACATCACAAAATCCATGAATGTAAAAAATGTGATTAATGATTCCATGATATGATAATACACAAATCTCTCCACACATGGTCTTACT
This sequence comes from Tylochromis polylepis, assembly GCA_015107715.1. Lineage (NCBI taxonomy): Eukaryota > Metazoa > Chordata > Actinopteri > Cichliformes > Cichlidae > Tylochromis > Tylochromis polylepis. The sequence continues at coordinate 21,132 of VVHJ01001741.1, forward strand.
TAATATGTGTATTACATGTAAATGGAAGTTAATGAGTCATTATTAAAGCTCTCAGTTGTTTTTCTAAAATGAAGTTGATTATTGTTTGATGACGTTTCAGTCTCACAGAAAAAAATTAGTTTATATATAAAAATTCAGCTTGTGAACTGACAACGCAGAGTACAGTTCCTTCAACTGCATCATGCTTAAATGAGATGCTTGAGACCTTATTCAATCCCAAGGAATGCATATTGGTACTTAGGACGCGTCTACCCACTATTTTGAGTCTTTTTTGCTAAGATAAGTTAAATGGCTGTCATACTGAGCATGAGGCTAGCAATCTTTTCATCTTAGCATTGTCAAAAAAAAAGCAAGAAAACAAAATAGTGTGTTTCCCTACATCTGAAAATATCCCTTAAATTATTTTCTTAATGTGTAAGTGAGCATGTTACTGTTTAATTTTGAAACCCAAAAGAGATCCTGCACCAAAACATTCACAGGACTTTGGCCTTGGTGTCTTCAGTCCGAATTTCGTAATTTTATTGAAGTTTATTTATGAAACCTTGGCTTCCTTTTCACACACTGAATGTTATCAGGTTCAGTGCCCTCTAACGTTGTTATCAGTGTTACCAATACTACTGTACTACTGTAGTTGGCCCTTCCTCCACCTTCTGGTTAGCTAAGTAGGCCATAAATCCTAGTAATAGGATATCATGGAGCATGTTTTGTTAAAAAATACATTTGCAAGGTTTATGCCTGGTGTCCACATCAATCTGCCATGTTGGGACCATTCCAGCCCTCACTAGAGTTTCAAAAAGTCTCCAAAATGAGACTTTTGGAAACTATAATTTTGTCTGTCCTCTGCCACACCTCTATCACATGAATCTTTTCCTGTAAGGAAACGAAGACATTAACCTTGACTGGAGATGATATAACATAGGCTTTAATATGGACTTTAAGGTCTATGATAGAAGTTTTTTTCTGGAGTTTTGTCTGGAGTTAATTTCTGCATTTTATCATGCTGCATGTACAGGAGGTATGACTTGTGTGTTCCTTTGCAGTCGAATTGTATGGATGGAAATTGTTTCTGGAAAGAGATCATTTTCATGTTAAAATCCAACCATGTCACTGTGAATGTAGCCAGAAAATGGAAATAGCAGCAGAGTCCAGATTTGTAAGTTATAGCATAAATCATTTGCTGGACTTTCACGCAGGAGACTTGGCTTTATAATCAAATGTGGAGTCATTTTTGTTTTTTCTTTTGGTTTTGTTTTGGGGGTTTATTTTTTTCATTCTGCATTCACTTTTGATTTTTTAATTTTTAGTTTCTGTTTGGGTTTATGCACTTGGATATTTTGAGCATCAGAAGATGATATTTTGTATTACATTTGTCAGACAACACCTGTGTTTTCATGCCTGGGTGGGTTTATTAAACCACTTTGCCATTATACTGGGCTGGAGCACACCTGGAAAGATTTTATGTGCACTCATTCACACAACCACATTGAGGTGTCTAAATAATCTCATTTTCTATTGACCATTCATATGAAGCATAATCATGGGAGTAGCAAACACAGATTTAAGCCATGCAATAGGTTAATAAGGTTTGAAACAGATGTTTAAATACAGCACTATCAACTTGCAGCTTCTTCCAGTAAGTCACCATGTAATTGACATATCTCTATATTTTTTTCAATAGCACTGTCAGTTGGAAGCTCTTCTCACCTTTTGCCCTTGTCACTGGAGCCAGACGATATACGTGTCAATTCTTTATCACAGAATTTAGACACAAGGCTCTTCACGCTGACCCTTAAAAGTATTAAAACAATATACTGTAAATCTGTTTCATTATTTGTCCTTGAAGAGCAAATCTATGTGCATTCTGCTCACTATTGCTTAGTACAGTGTATGATGAGCAGTAAAAAAGAAATATTTTGAGAACAAAAAGTACAAAAAAGGATCCCTACCTTGGATCATCCTTCTCCAAAGACTCCATAAGTTTTTCAGATTTTCTGACTAAACCTTACACCGTCCACCTTTGGACAATACCACTACTGGGCCATAGACAATGAGTACCAACCTGCAGATGTAATTAAAAACCACATGTCAAGTATCAAATCCTAAAATGATACTGATTTATCTAATAAATATATGGTTGTATTTTAATTTCAGTGCCTAATGTTAGACACACTGGGATAAAGTTCACAATTTCAGAGGTTATAAAACTGTCAAAAATGTAAACAGCAGTAAATTATGTTGCCCACGATGCCTTTAACTTTAAAGTTTGATATGATTGCAAAATTAGTGCGATTTCTTATATTTTGTAAACTTTGTAACATATAATAACAGTCATATTCCAGACATAATAATTAGTCATAATAATAATAAAGTACTGATTTTAAAGAAAGTTTTTTTAAAATGTAAATTCTAATAACTACTGTCACCTTCAAATGCAGAGGAAAAATATGTCATGGTTAGCCTACTACGGTGAAATATAAAGAAATGCCATATAATTCAAGAACCTAAAATCTGAACTCACTACTACTAGATAGAAAATATTTACCCTCTGAGGTCTACGCTGTCATCAGTAACTGGACCAGCCCTAATCCTAACTGAAACCCTAGGCAATGATATATCATTTCTGTTTTTATTAACTTATTCTCTTAAGTCTTGACAATCAGGGAGCAAATAAAATAATTAGTCTAACTGACAGGCATCAAAAACAATTAAATATTTTAAACCAGAAAAGTCAGTTTGCCTTTCTCAGAAATATAGCATTAGGTGTAGGGTTATCACCTGTGATGATTTCAACTTTAGAGGGTTAGAAAGAGAAGAAGGGTTTGGTAGGCATGCAAAGAGTGATGGATTAGAGTCAAGGTTAAAAAAGAAAAGCAGGACAAAAGGCACCGCTTGCTAATAATTTGTGTGGCCTGTGAAGGAAAGATGAACTATTTACAGTTGATGTTATATACAGTCAAAATCAGCACACAATTATGACCAAACAAACAAGTGCCTTTAGTTTCAACTTTATTTTTCAAGTCACCATAGCTGACCAAACTTTTCTGAACTTAGCAAATATGGCTAGTTTCAATTAATGGCATGTCATTAATTTGTCAAAAACTGTAAACTAGCAAGCGTACCGAAGTGGCAGCTACCAACAAAAACCACCATTCTCTAAATAAAAACATTACAAACAGTATACTTGTGTTTGAAGATTGTGCCAGAATCTTAATTAGGCACTCTGTCAACAGCACTTTGAGAACCCTTGCACTCGAGTAAATATTCAAACTTCTACTCACAAAGACTCACAGAAAATCTATATATCAGGAAAGGCAGAAGTTAAATATTACATGATAATATGTGTAGCTACTTGGACAGTCCTTTCAGGTCAGGAAACTTTTAAAGACAGTGTTGCCTGCACTGTCAGACTATTATTTCAAAACAAGAGAATTTTTATGCAGAATTAAAATTACTTACCTGAAACCCATCTGTATTTACATTCATCATCAACAGTCCACTTTGACAATGATAAACCTACTCAAAGTGTTCTTGACTTGGTCATGTATGTGGAATTAAAATTACTTACCTGAATCTACCTGAGTCTCCTGGAGATCCAGTTCTCAGACAAACCCAGAGTTCACTGTAGTGAGCTGGAGGTGAGAAAGTTGAAAGGGAGGAGACTGAATTGCACAATATGACTTACACTATATGACAGTATAAAATGACTGCCAAAGATACTGGACTCTCATTCTCATATATTTAATAATTAACCTGTTCACATGCTAGCATGCTATATGGTTTGGATTTATGATTAGTTATGAACTTATTAACTGTCATAAATGGGGGCTCAAAATCAAGCTCTGAAGTTGTCTAAGGAGCTTGGAAAGAAAAGCGTCTGGACTTCTCTAAGTTTCTTGAAAACGTTTCACCTCTCATCCGAGAAGCTTCTTCAGTTCAAGAAGAAGCTTCTCGGATGAGAGCTCCTTTCCAAGCTCCTTAGACTACCATGACTACCATGACCTGGATGAATGAGAACCTTCACAGACAAGCTCTGAAGTTCTTAAGAACACAGATAATGAGCGCTTGAACACGGCTATAAAGTGTATGATCATGTACAAAGAGGCACAGAGAACAAAACGGCTGGATCTAGCACATATCACAGGGAGAGGTGGAGTTCATTTCTACGAGATACACCCTTCTGTATTTACAGTCATCAAGTCCGTTAGTATGAACTACATTACCCAGCAGCCTTTGTGCAGTCATGGGATTGGCTCCTGAGCTCGTTGGCCTGATTTAGCTCCTAGGCTGAGGGTACAGGAGAGGGTTGCTGGGAACTGAAGGGAATAACCCATCCTGTGTTTGTTATGACTGATGTGCGTCACATAAACGTGAGTTGAAGTTCCATGTTTAAGATGCTTCACACTACACTTTTCGTTCTAGCTAGTGATGGACAAAGCGAGCCTTTGTGAAACTCTCAAACATTCGAAGCATTTGTGTCGGAATTGTATCGAGGTTTCAAAACAATCTGAAGCCCATCTCCACAGTGACACCTGCTGGCCAATTTGGCTATCGTCACATCTTGATAACGCTGTTAAACAGTAATGCAGACACGTCCTGCACAATACCAAACAAAACTACTTATTATGGCAGACTGTCAATAATGGAGAAATCTCCGCACAAAGGCAAGAAAAAATATTGACCGTTAATGTCTGTGAAGGTTCTCAGTCATCCAGGTCATGGTAGTCTAAGGAGCTTGGAAAGAAAAGCGTCTGGACTTCTTTAAGTTTCTTGAAGACGTTTCACCCCTCATCCGAGAAGCTTCTTCACTTAAGAATCTCAGGCGCTTTTCTTTCCAAGCTCCTTAGATTGACCGTTAATGCTAAAGCATTGGGTTTTAGTTCTGATTAATTTAAAAATATATATTTAATGAAAAAAAGATTAAATGTGTTTCCTTCTTTATAAAAAGGTAACATTTATTATATTTTTTCACGTGCTAATTCTGACCAGTCGTAACAGTCCATTTCACCCACGTTCACCAGTACATTTTAAACCAACCTCTGCTGAGCGACCTCTGAACCATGACGAAACTTTGATTAGCTTTACGCTGCTGTGGATGCTGTATCTTGTAACACTGGCATGAACCTGCAAACCTCCTGTTTATGAGATTTTTGCACCGGTGGCGTCAGGGGGAATAAAAAAGGAACAGAAAAAGTTATTTTCCATGATACTTGCTGAGAAATAGTTCGCCTGTGATTAATGAATGTGTTTTTCTGACATTTCTTTTTACGATCTAAATATATTCTTTATGGCAACACCTAATGTGAGTAACACGTTATAGTGAGGATGATGTCGCCGGTGCAACAAATAACATTTTTTTTTTGTTGAAAGTAAAAAAAACTAGAGACCAGACGGAGTCAGAGCAAAAAAACTCCTCTCCTTTTATTTTCTCATTGAAAGCAGAGAGGAGCTTTTTATTGAGATATTTTAATGAGTTTACAGCACAACGTGCCGTTTTCTCTCTGCTCATATGAGTGAATGGAGCTCACCCACCAATCTCTGTTTTTCTCACTTTGTCTCATCTATGTGACAGTCATTATTTACATATTATTTATATATCTATATGTAATATTTATTTAATTACACTTTTGATTCCAGTGTTTAAATAATTGGATAGTCTGTATTAGTCTTCACAATCCACAGCGAAAATAATAATGAGAGCGAGGGCTTTTGTACATGCATGTGTAATAAATAGAAATGGTAGTATCAAAAACATTCAGTAATTGCCCTTCCAAATTGCTCTCGCTGTTAAAAAATGTGAATCATTGCACCTGGCAATAACTAGAAGCAGTAGGTACGCCATCTGTTGAAACTGCAGTGAAGCGCAACAAAACCTTGTTTAACCGTGGTCACGTGACCTGGGTGTTTTGAACCTAGAGCAGCGTTTCGGAACGTCTGCGCTTTGGAAGCTCGACACTGTGCCGTAACGTCCGTTTCGAGTTTCCCATCCCTAGTTCTAGCCAGCTTTGGTGTATGTGCCAGTTAGCAAACGCTGTATTAGTTTTATGCCAAATGAAACGGGACACACACCTTCCAAAAAGTTCAACTTTTGTCTCGTCAGTCCACAGAGCATTTTCCCAAAAGTCCTGGGGATCATCAGGATGTTTTCTGGCTAAACTAGGGTGAGCCTGTATTTTCCTTTTGCTCAACAGTGGTTTTTGTCTTGGAGCTCAGCCATGCAGGCCATTTTTCTTATGGTTGAGTCATGAACACTGATCATAACTGAAGCAAGTGAGCCCTGCAGTTCTTTAGAAACTGGCTAGAGAAATCAAACTCAGCTTTCGAAAGACGTGATACACCACAGTTAATTTATGTTATGGGGGGGCAATCACTTTTTCATACAGGGCCATGTAGGTTTGGGTGGTTTTCTTCCCATTTAATAATAAACACCTTCATTTAGAAACTTTGTGTTTACTCACATTATCTTTGTCTAATAATTTAAATAATTTGATGATCTGAAACATTAAAGTGTGACAAAAATAACAGGAAATCAGGAAGGTGGCAGACACTTTTTCACGCCACTGTATATTAAATGCACAGTTTCATTCTGATTGGCTCTAATGCTTTGAGCCTTTTTTATTTAATTAATTTATGCATATTTAAACATCAATTTTATTATCTGAGACCACTAATGAAGATACTTGTGTTATGCAATATGTGTGAAGCACTTAATTACAATTAATAGTACACTCTTAACAATTTTAGTGAAAAGTTTAATTTCTGAAAATTGTATATGAATTTAAGAATGTCTCATTCTCTGATGTCCCCTTTTGTCCCCTATTTAATGACAGCATACACTGCAGATGTAAGGACTCTAGTTTTTGTAGAACCTGATAACCTATGCTATCCCATCATGACTGAGCTCACCAGAGGCTTGTGTGATGGCATCTAAGTTATTCCTTTATTATGTGAACATTCTGCTTCTCCTCCCATCATGTCCTTTTTAAAGGGTGGGAAACACTGGGATTAAATTAAATCATGACTATCCACTAACAGTGAAGTTATTATCAGTCCCACGCATGTTCATATGCATAAGACTGATAATAACTGATAAAGGTTATTCAATGGGGTGTTAACATTCAAAACAGATGGTCTGGGGTTTGTGAAGCCAGCTATTATTACCTATTAAAAACCTTACATTTTGTTTGAATTTTCCTGCCTCCTGCATTATGGGTCCATTAATGCACACTCCACAGAGCTACGCCGTGACTGATGTTGCTTTTAGCTCAGTAAGCAAAGCATGATGTATTGCTCTTCTGATGGTGTGGTCACTTTTGGTCAGCTATGCTTTATGTGCAACCTAATTCAGTTTCCACAGATTGTTTAGAGGTCCATGTGCAGCCCTATTAGTAACCTTTAGCGTAGCCATGACTTGACACTGCGAAAGAGCCTCTTGTCTTTGTATAACATTTTGACTTTGACACTTTAATTCAGTGTCTACTACTATCACAGTGTTTCTTAGTAATCAGTGTTCTGGAAACTTGAAGGGCAGCAGTATTTGTAATAGCTTGCTGCAGGATTTTTTATTCGGACAAGCTTCAGATATCACAATCAAATCCACCTGAGTGTCACCTGAACACAGCTTTACTGAAGGAACAGAAGTCAAGGAAATCAGACCTACCAAATGTGGTGGCTGATACCCTTACTTTGAATCAGTTTGCTGGATGTGAAACACTGCATATCTCCTTCATTCTACATTTGATGATGTGTGTTTTTAAATATGTCTAAATCCTCAAACTGTGTGATTATTTCCAGGTTTATATACAAATATGACAGGTACTTACACTTAAAAGATATTACAATTAGGCTTTCTGAGTGTATTACAAAGGTTATAACCCAGAATACCAATGTGCGTTTGATATTATAAACAAGTGCAGTAAATGAATGTGATGTGGAGACTTTGCATTGGAGCTTCGGGAGGGTTGGTGTCAGTCTACACAGAGCTGCTCCCACACAGCAGTATGGCCAAACTGAGAACTCACCACCTACTTGTATGAGTGGGTGGAGAAGTACAGATAGACAGACAGATGGACAAAACAGACACACATAGAGAGACCGTGCGTGTCTCTCACACTTTTACTGTGCATAATGACAAATCCTAAGGGGGTCCTTCAAACCCGTGTTGCACAAGCATCCAGTCCAACTTGGGATATGTCAAGAGAACACTTTTTAGGAAAATAATAACCAAAGAAGTCATGCACATGTTACAATTTAATATAAATTTCCATTGTTAAAAATTATAACTACATTCTGCAATTTTTATATATATGGTATTTGAAGCATGACAGCATGACATGCATAGATGCATAGACATGCATGCTGTTTAAAAATGTAAGAATTTCCCTGTTACACAGACAGCCTGCCTGTCAATCCCAGAATAATTGTAAGAAATTTAGTCACAGAACAGATGGAGCTCAACTGTTGAGGAGCCCAGCCACATTTAGGATGTAAAGAAACAGTGAATAAATGTCAACTAACAAGATACTGGGCAAAGGAACGGACAAGGTTATGTTTGTGAGGCTGTGTAAGTGCGAGTTTAAGTGTGATTGTTGGGGTTTTCTCCAGGATATTGTTGGGTCTTTACCTTGCAGTATAAAGTCCCTTGAGGCAACTGTTGTTGTGATTTGGCCTAAATTGAACTGAACATTTACAGACATTGTAACTGAACTCAGGTGTAAAACTGGCAGATTCAAAATAGACAAAATCAAAGCAGCAGGTTGAGAATTTATTTGCTCAAACTTTAAAATGCTCCTTTAGGAGTTCCAGAACACCAGGTCTGTAACACTCTGTGACAGGTAAACTGATCCGCATGTGTGAAATTAGTGAACAACTTACCCCTTACACCCCACCCCTCTACACTGTGTGTGGTCTTCTTTACAATCACAAGCATGCAGATTTCTTTACAGTGAAATCTATAGACTTCTGTTATCTGTGTGTGAAATTTCCCCCAGTAATATTGTAAAAAGCATAAATGTGGCACTGTAAATGAAATGCATCATGAGTGGAAAAATCATAAATAATTATAAATAAGCCAGTGGCGTAGTGGTTAGTACTGTTGCCTCGCAGCAAAAAAGTCCTGAGTTCACCATCTGGCCAGGGCCTTTTAGTGTGGAGTTTGCATGTTCTCCCTGTGTTTGCGTGGGTTCTCTCCAGGTACACTGGCTTCCTTCCACAGTCCGAAGACATGCAGTTAGTGGCGTTAGGTTAATTTGTGATTCTAAATTGCCCATAGGTGTGAATGTGAGTGGGAATAGTTGCCTGTCTCTCTGTTAGCCCTGCAACAGACTGGCCACCTGTCCAGAGTGAACCCTGCCTCTCACCCTATGGTAGCTGTGATGGGCTCCAGCCCCCCCGCAACCCTGATAATGATAAGCGGAAGAGAATGGATGGATGAATAAACCATATGTTAAAACTGATTAAATCAGTTTAAAAAGTGGTTAAAGAGTAAAGATAAGCTGTATCTACACAATATAGGAGACTGAGAGCACACTCCTGCAAATGTGAAAGCAGCCTGAAGAGAAATGAGTAGGATCTGTTGTTGTGGGACTGCAAGGCCAAACGGTAGAAGAGATTCAGGCAGAAATGTAACAGACCCATCCTCTTGTAACACTGTTTTATTTCTTAGTGATGTAGAAGAGTGTCCTCTGATGGGCTCAAAGAACAAAATTTTTGTGGAGCAAATGTATTAGCATTCATTAGTTCCAGAAAGAACTGTTGACATGGAAAAAAAGATGAGGGGGAAGGTACTTGAACCAATACAGGCTAATATGGTTAAAAAAAAGTTAATTCTACTGAAAGTTTTCTGAATGAAAAATACAAGGCAGACAAAGCTAACAGGAATATACAACTAAGCCCTAGTTTCTTTATGGGTTTCATAAAGCTGTTCAATCTCACCTTGGGGGAAAAGTGTTGGCTGTACCTCCCTCTAGTGGACTGTTATTGTTAAACACTGAAAAAGTCTGCGCTGTCAGACAACTGCTTCCCTTTTTTTTTCTACTTTCACACATTCATTCCCGAAACTGACTATTATCCTACCCTAATGTTTATAGCTTTGATTCCGCCAATTCCACTACATAGGTGGAACTGTGAGCACAGTGGTTTCAGCCCATGTCACCCTTGAGTATACGCTTGCTTACGCACAGTGTAACAAACAAAACAGGGCGTTGTATGTAAAAACACAACTTGATGTCAAAAACTACAAGGTCACAACAAGTCTTTGAATATAATTTCTGTAAAAAGTAGTGCAAGCTGTGTTATTTAATTTGCTTGGATTAATATCTGAATGAAAGACCAAGATAAAAATCACATTTTATTTAATTGTAATAAGGAAAGCAAGAACTGAATGGCAGTTAATTAATATAGCCATAATTACACTGTATTTAATTTGGTACCATTTTCCCAGTCACTAAAAAGTCACTGATAAGCAAGTACAGCATAATTAAGTGATAGTAACATAACTGATTATAGCAGTACAAGTCTTTGTAAAGGCATTCATTAATCAGTGCACTAAATGGTCATGATAGTAAATTGATTTCATGTAAACTGGCATATGGGTAAGTTACATGTTTTATATTAATTGTACCTTCAAAAATATCTGTTGGCAAGTGTGTCACCATCAGAGTCAGGAATAAGATGATAAACAGTATACACAGACATTTTTGGAGTCCCTTTGGGGCCACTCATTCAACAAGCTACATAAATTTGTATTTGCTCTAGCAAATGACATTTGAATAAATTGGTCAGTTGTAAAACATACTATTATAATCCTTAATATGTTTTTACGCTTACATTACATGATGTTCATTGGTACCAGAAAGTATCAGCTAATGCTTTCCAAAGTTCTGGAAAACTACATCTCACAGATCCAGTTTTGTTCAACATTACAGTTCTCATCATTCCAATCACCGATGCCTGATGCGCGGTGCCAAAACTCCACACAGTCTTGGTTCCTCCCATCATAGCTGTTGGGCTGGCCTTTACCCCAAAACCTACAGGAGACGGGGAGATATCAAAGTGAGATTAAAAATGCCTTCGTCCTTGGATAAGCAGAACTTTTTTTTTTTTTAAAAAAAGAGAGAAAGAGAGAGATTTAATTTCCTACGTTAAGGTCAATGGAGTTCCATCCACCCATTTCCACTGCCCCTCTACTACATCAGTCAGTCCAATCCAAACTTCTTTGTCACTGCTATACAAGCCATTGATGAAGGTCTGTTAAGGAAGAGACATGCAGGTTACAGCAAATGTTTGTCATACGAAAAGATACATGGGAAGATTGCAAATCAGACAGCACCAATCAATATTTTTTATACGAACAATGGATAATAACATCTACAAAGTTAGTGACTTGCTGGTAATACATAAGAGAGAATTACAAAGCTAATACAGCATTGGTGATGAAAGACTGAGCCAGTAGATTTTGAATATTGTTATTAATATTTGTATTAAGCAAAGCTGTCTGTTTTTTAAAGTAACATTTTGAAGATTGTGTCATTTATGTCATAATGATTATGTCATTATGTTAGTTTTATGAAAATTATTTTATTTCAAACTTCCTAAATCAAAAATTACTTTTAAAAAACTTTCAGGAGCTGAAATTCATAGCATGCATTGTCAGTTGATTTACTGGTAAAAATGGGGAGAAAAAAAAAAGCTTAGTGATAACAACTTTAACAAAAGAAAATGACCTCAAATACTATATATGGAGAGAAGACAAATGTAAACAAACCATTTCCTCTCGGCTTTTTATTATTGCCAGGTCTGCCCCTCTGTTCTGGCAGTCAGCTCTGCTCCTTTCCCATGTTTTTTTGCTAACTGAAGTGAAGTAGCAGCTGTACTCAAACTTCTTCCAGCCAGTGGGGCATTTCTTCTCTGTAATTTACAATTGTTGTTGATCAATAACCAACCACTGGCACAAAAGTAAAAAGATGTTTGACAGCTGTTTTCGGCCTGTTTTCTTTTTGCTTACCTTGCATTGTTGCATTCAGTCTGTTAATTTCCTCCAACAGCGTTACTCTCTCAGCAGTCAGGTTTTCATTATTCACCTTCAGCAGGTCTCTTTCTGATGTTACATTCTTTAAATTGCTTTCAAGATCGTTTTTTTCCTTAACCACTGAGACATAATTAGCCTGCAGATCATTTTGTGCTTTTTTGATAACATTGTAGGCAGACTGAAGATGCTCAATTTGTACAGTCAGATTTTGGTGACCTTTTGCTAACTTGTCCTTCTCACTGGTAGAGAAGTTGTAGCTATCTTGCAGATTTTCCACTGTCTTAATCAAGTCGTTGTAACTCATCTGCAGCTGCTCTTTTGATCTGGTTACGTTGTTGAATTTGTTCTGTAAGTTGTTCCTCTCTTTGGTCACAGAGTCATAACTGGTCTGCAAGTCATTTCTTTGCTTGAGGACTGAATCATATTGTTTTTGTAGCAAGTCTTTGCCTTTAGTCAAGGCATCATTGTTCAACTGCAGCTGGTTTTTAAGAGTTTTTAGCCTTTCTAAATCTTGGAGTAAAGCAGCGTTACTGTCCTTTAACTGGTCTTGGCTTTGTGTAAGCTGTTGTTTTTCTTTCATCAGTGAATTGTAATTGATCTGCAACTGTTCTCTCCTTTTAGATAAGGAGTCGTATTGCTTCTGTAAGTTATCATAGCGTATCTGTGTATCCCGTTTCTCTTTTTGCACAGCTTTTACGTTTTGCTGCAGGTTCTGACTCTGCATACTCATGGCTTTTGAGCTGTTCTGATAGTCTTGTTCCACATTTTGATCTGTTGGAGAGGAGTCATGACAGAGGTGAGGACAATAGATTTATTTCACCTTGATATAAGGAAATGTTGATACTTGACAGACAGAACAAAAACGTAGACTCACAGTGGATGCTTTGACCTATGAAACCAGCCAAGAGGAGTAAACACAGCAACCCGAGGCACACTGTGGTAACCTTGAAAGGGCTGGTTCTCACTGCATAAACTGAATGACAGATGGCAAAGGAGAAGGAGAAACTACAAATTGGTGAAGTGTTGTAAGGAAGTTGTGGTTTTAGAGGGTGGTATTACAAAATTACATTAAAAAAAACCATTTATTTTGCATAAAAATGGTCAATTCCTAATTCAAATTGTACATAATTCAGATGTGTTTAATAAAGCAACTTAAACCATATGTGCTATATACAATGACTATTAACGGGATAAATAATACTATGTTCACTATGCCCTAACAAATGTTCTGTTTGACTTTAAATACAATATATTCACATAAAGCTTTTTTGTGGTCATATAAAGCTGTGATTTTGATGACAGGACATATTTAAGTTAAATATTCATCTAGTTGCATGTTGATTCCACCAGTTCCTTGTGCAATTGCCTAAGAATTTGGACTATTATTATTTTGAGTTTATTATTATTATTATTAGTATGCTCTTTTCCCCCCATTATTATTAC
>VVHJ01001742.1:2802-15230 GCA_015107715.1 Tylochromis polylepis
GTCAGAATATATGTGTGTGTGTGTGTGTGTGTGTATAAAATATATATATATATATATATATATATATATATATAAGTTTTAGAAAGGATTAACAGGCTGTTTTATTGAATTTTCCCTTTGGGAACACAGACAGGATGCCATAAAGAAAATTAAAAATTGGCTCCTGTTTTTCCTATGTTCATTGTTTTGTTTTTAATACTTTTTATGATTACGATGTTGGGCTTTTTCTCATTTCCATATGGTCTGGTTATTGCCTTTTGGTCTCATTGGAGCTAGTTATGTCAACATAAAAAGCCCTCAACTCAAAGACCTCAAGAATCCGAACACTGAACTTTTAGTGATTGCAGGAGCTGTGTTTTGTTTCGCACAGAGGAGGGCAAGACGGCAAATACACGAAGACCTACAGAGGTCACACCATAGTTCACTTTGAGGTTTACTAGTCTGCTGACTTTGTGCACGCTAGCACTTCTCATTAAGGAGCGAGACAGAAATGGCAGACAGCACAGCTGGTTCATTCCTGTCTTACAGCTGGACAAACCATTACAGCTCATTTTATTGTTGAAAGGATAAAAACAATCTTGGCTTTACTAATTTACATTATCAAGCTGATTGAGAACATGTTTCCTTTAGCATCTGTGTGGTTTGTATTTTTATTGGTATTATTTACCCTTCAAGGTCTTTAGAGTCTCTGGTGCTGTGTCAGCTTGTGGTATCTTGTATTTGTAGGCAGTGCACTTGTTACTAGTTATCTGTTCCCTTGAGTTAAAATTGAGGGATTTTTGCAGAGGCTGAAGGTTGAGAGGCAAGGTAGAGAGATTGAGTGGCCTGTACATAAAAGATAGACATCCACCAAGACTCGCGGTAAAGCATTGATCTTAGCATTTTGGCTTCTGCCATCTTCTTAAATGGGACCCAGAGGTGACCATATTTAGATTAGAGAGTGTAGCCCTAAGCTATTAGCTAATGCTACCAAGCTTGTTTATTAGGCTACATCTATAGCACAGACATACATACCTGCTAATTAGTGCTAAGTGACAAAATAGATAAAATCTCTACTCTCACTCAAGAAAATACACAGCACAGACATTTTTGGATGCTCTGCTCGCTAATTAACAGCACAGCAGTCTCTACTATGTGTCAGATATGTTTATCAAAAATGACTCAAAAGGCACCAACACCATTTAGGGGTCCAGTTCAGTGACTCATATTAATGAACCCTATTCAATTCATTTTTATTTATATACCGCCAAATCACAGCAACAGTTGCCTTGAGGCGCTTTATATTGTAAGGTAAAGACATTTCAATAATGCAAAGGAAATAGAGAACACCTCAACAATCATATGAGCAAGCACTTTGGTGACACTGGGAAGGAAAAACTCCCTTTCAACAGGAAGAAACTTCCAGCAGAACCAGGCTCAGGGAGGGGCGGCCATCTGCCATCACCATTTGGGGTGAAGGGAGGAAGACGGGCCTAGAGGACAGCTAGCAGCTACAGCTGCCTGTGTTGGTATCCACCCTTCAGAAAAATGGCCATGCCACATCAGTTACACTGAAATCATTTTAAAACCTAAATTCAATTTAAATGCTTGAGTTATGAAGAACAATATCACTGTTATTAAGTTGTTATGAAGGGAGAAATTAGCCATTAGCCATGGAGACCAGCACTGGTTAGTGTCCGGCTGTAAAAAAGGATCTTTCTAGAGTTGTCACAATATTGAAGTTTCAAACTTGATACCAATGCCTAGAAAAATAGTTGGTACTTGATACCATTTAAAAATGTATTTATTTATTTATTTATTTTTTAAATTAGGACAGTACTAGCACAAGCAGCTGTATTCATCTACAGCCCTGTTTATTTCCTGTACTACTGGTGACTTGTCTCCACATTTTCATTGCTAAACAAATAGAGGTGGTCAGGTAGGCTGCTGCTGTGGTTTCCTTACTTGGAGACTTTTTTCAGCTTCAATCTGGGACATAAAGAGAAACATAAAATTTTGTAGACACAAATAATTGTGTCATCCTGTTAAATAAACAATCTATTATATTGTTTCATAATGTTTGCTGCCTAACTCCCATTGTAACCTTATTGTTTTAATAACTGGTGACAGACGGTATTGAAAGGTACCATAAGTATCACTTCTTTTAACATCCCTACATATTTCTGCAGTGAAGTTGGATATTTCACCGTGAGTCTGTGTGAATTTACTCACTTTTAGAGACGGTCTCAAGTCACCATTAGAGTCACCATTAGAGGAACTACAGGTTTACAGTTATGCGGCAGCTTAGTTTTTCTTTCCCGGAGGTTGCTTCTTAGGGTTTAGAGGGACCTGTCCGTAGGTTAGTCTAAGACTGTAAGATTTTTTCATTTGTCTATTTTAACATGTAGTATTTACTTCTTTGTTTGTTTGGGGGTTTATTTTTATGTATATCTGTGTCTTTCTTCTTCAGAGGCTAGAGGGTTTTTTTTTATTGCCTCACACTGCAATTTCCCTCAGCTCTACCAAGCATTTTAGCATGTTTGAACTTGATTTGATTCCCTGGTTTGTAACTTTGTTAGGCAAGCTGTTATTGTTCTCATTAGACACTTTATTCATTACAGCTGATGGCTGTTTACAGTTGGCAGTTAAAGAGCCAAATACTTTCCTCAGAGGATGGTGGAGACCTAAAAGAAAGCAAAGGGGACGGTGAATATTTGATCTTTTTTGACATTTGACATTAATCATGACTCTTATCACTAGCTGACAACATCACCCTGTGTGTGCTGTAATTAGAGAAGTGTTTGCTAACCACGTCAGCTGTGTTAATAGTGTCTTAAATGTTACAAAAACAATCCATTAACCCAGGTTTTTAAAAAAAAATTATATAATATGCAAATTTGCACATAAACACTTCCCTTTAACTCCAACTGTCTGTCCTGTGTTCTTTCTGTGCTCACTTCCTTCTACCTCTCAGACACATTTTCAAGCTTGCACTTTGGTATGCCAGGTATTGCGTAGCAAGAGCATGCCTGTGGTTAAGTGCAGGAATGACTGGAGCTTAGCTATATTATGTTCACTATGACAATTGCAGGATTAGTACTATGGCAGAAACTCTTTCAGAAGGCAGAGAGCAGCAAAGGTCTGATCAGGTCATCCTGGTGCTTGCATAATGCATAATTTACACTAAAAGATGGTGTTCAAGCATCTTAATTAGTTTTCTTTGGAGTATTGACTTTACTTACATCTCATTATTCCAGCTTCTGATTTAAACAGCTGTACTTGCTTTTTTAGATATATATTTTTTTAAATATATACATTGTGAGAAAACTCAAATGTTTAAAATCTCCACAGACTGAAAGTAACAATTTCCACCCCTCTGACCCATAGTGAGCCAAATCCCGTACAGGCCAGTGAGCACAGAGAGAGGGGTTTTGTCAGTATTATAGGTACAGCATTGCAATAATTCTTTCATCTCCTCTTCTTCTATTGCCTTTCACAGTACTGGATAAATCTTTCAGTGTTGTACCCTGCATTTTTTTATTATCCCACTATCTATCAATGCCCAGATGCAAACTGTGTGGTCTTACCTTCACACTGTGTTTCTAAACTATTGTGGCACCATGGCTACACTCTCTCTCTCAGTCACTATGTGTTGTTTTGTAATGATACTATGCCTATATCTGAAGCCCTTGTTGGGTTTTTTTCTTTGCTATTCTTTGACCAGGCAGTCACATGAGTGATTTAGCTCAAAAATGACCTGACTAGTTAAATAAAAGAGGTTAAATTAAAAACAAACACACACGCACAGATAACAGGTGTTCATTCAGCTGTGTCAAGCGGTGCTGATACCATAAAAAGATGGATGCAAAAGACTCGACATTGGCAAAAGGTCAAGAGGTTGATTAAATGAAAAGAGAGAGCAAGGGAGAGGCTCGCGTCCTCGTTGCTGTTGGGTTTTAGAAGAAGTGCCCAAGCCGCAACTGTTATTTTGGATTTTCTGTTTCTTTTCACCTCATGACAATCTGGCCACCTTTGTGTTTGCGGGGCTCAGGCCCATCTGAGTCTGATTCAATGCAACTTGAGCACCACTTAGCTCTATCCTCTGGAGGAATATGCATGTGCTGTGTTAACAAATTGCTCAAAGCTGCTTTGTCATGCAGTGGCTGGAAAAGAGCCCGGGCCAAGCATGAGTAGCCTTGTAAATATCTGGTGAGCAGTGGTTACTGTTAAAAGATGGTGGCTTACAAACTATACTGGAAGTGTATGTTTCTATGTGAACTTCAGAAATGCATAGCTTTCCACCGTCCCTTTTACCATAAACTGTTATGTTTTTTGTGTGCGTGTTACTGGAAAACTGTTCATCTGTAATTGTTTCAGTGATTAGGTGGTCAAAAAATGTGGTTTCTCCATTGACCAGACAGAGATGGTGGAAAAAAAGAAGAAAAATGTGTTATGATGTGTGCGGATGGGGGCAGAAATCGGAGCCGGTCTGCTCGTACCAGTTGCAGCTCATCAAGGCTATCGAGTCAAGGCTATGGGGTCTTCTGTAACAATTTGTCAGGTTCTCTTTGGAGCGGGTATCACTCCATTCAGTAACTCTCCCAGATGTTGCGTTATGAGCTCAAAGCATTCTTACGAGGACACTTGGACACACAGAAGTATGTGGACATGCATAACTGTTGTGATTTACTACAAAAATGTGATAGCGATCTTATCTTCTACTTCTCGCTCTCTCTCTGACTCTGCTCTCCCTCTGACTCTGCTCTCCCTCCCTCAGTCTTTTACTGCATCTCATAATAAATCTGTTGTTCTGTGAGTTTTTTTATAGCATTTTACGGTGCTTATTCCTGCTTCAATCATTAAAGCGGAAGATTTAGTGTGGGTGTGCTGGACCTGCTAAAGGTAAAACACAGAATTTCGTGCACAGTCGGTCGATTCAGAACAAAAAGGGGAAAATATGAGGCAGAGGCTCTCGGACAGCGCAGCCAAGCAGAGTTTTGAGGCTGTTAGACCGACCCCCAACGATGGGGTTCAGGGATTTCTAAATCAAACCTTGTGTGTAAATTTTTTACAAAAGATCACACTTGTCATTTTGAAAACAATCCTTTTCTGTACTCCTGAATGTTTGTTGGGGGGTTTTCTTTTCAGAGATATAGGATTGTTATCCAACAGGACTGGAATTTCTGCTTTTGAGATACGAGAGAGATTGTTGGAGCGGATACAAGCGATAAAGGTGGAGATTCAGATTGAGCAGAAAGAGCAAGTATGGACACAGTCATATCTAGCAGAATTTATGTGTGTGTGTGCGTGTGTGTAGGTGTGTGTCTGTGTGGGTGTGATACAAAGACTCAGATCCACAACAGTTGTATGTACGCCAGAGATGGACAGAGTGAGACTGATAAACTCGCTGATAATTCAAGAGTTGAAGACACCACAGAGTCAAAACATGCGTGAATGAGGATCATTGAAAGGTGCTCCGCTCAACGCCTCAAGAATGTTTTGTGCTGCCCTTGTGAAAAAAAAGGTGGTCTGAAGAAGTTGTTTTAGGGTTTATGTTTCTCCCTTTATTTTTCTTCTTCCCTCTCTCGAGTTGACCCCTTTAACTCATCTGCACACATGTACTCGGGCTTGTAGGAAAAACAAATATTAAGCAGTCGTGTTTTGCGTCCATAAATCACTGGGTTTTATGGTTTTAGCATTCTCAATAATTCAGACTTGGCTGGCCATGAGCGGGTGTCTCACATACACTCAGACATATACACTAGTATGAGTATGTTCTTGAGGTTTGAGTCATCAGTTATGAGCTGTGCTTCAAGGTTAAGAGTTGCCATTGTCTGTAAGAAAATCAGAGACTTCCAAGCTGTTGGGCTGCTGCTGTCAAGCACCAGAATGTCCTTCTGAGTTTGACCACAGTCTGTTTAGCCGGACAATATTTTAACAGGGCTGTAAGTCCTTCATCAAGGCCATTACTGGTGGATTGTGTTTTTATGGTAGACTTTACTGAGCGCTGCAGTGTGTGTAGGGTAAACCAGCAACAGTTCGGGGTATATGTGGTTTTTCCACAGCAGGAAAAATAGATTAGAGTGGACCTACTTCTCCAGTGTGATTCCTGTTAGAAATGTACATTTCAGCTATGGCCCTGGTATGCAGAATAATTACTGTGCAGTGCGTGATGCTGATGGGTGATTACAAGCATGCCATTCTAATTCTCTGGCTTAATTTTCAAAACCAGAAAATATTTTTATTTCATTTCATTTTTGAGCCAGAAAATAGCAAAAACAAAGTGGATTTACAAAGACACCGATACAGATTATAAGCAGCTTGATATATACCGTAGTTTTGAAATATACCGTAGTTTTGTAAATATCATTTGTTTTAGATGTATTCAATTCACTTTGGTTAATTATTATTAATCTTTGGCTCTCTTCCACAGTGTAGTTTTCCTATTGCACTGTGATGTGCAATAGGTTTAGAGGAAGGCTGCCCCTCCCTGAGCCTGGTTCTACTGAAGGTTTCTTCCTGGTAAAAGGGATGTTTTCCTTCCCACTGTCGCCAAGTGCTTGCTCACAGGGGGTCGCCTAATTGTTGAGGTTTTCTCTGTTTTCTTTGTAGTATTGTAGGATCTTTATCTTACAATAAAAAGTGCCTTGGCGCCACAGCTGGTGTGATTTTAGACTGATAAATAACACTGAATTTGATAATTCAGTGAGTGTAATTATTTCTTCAGATAATTTGTGAGCTGTGAAACTAAAGCAAGTCTCCACATTTCCTTGTTTCAGTGTATTTGTTGATCAAATAATGTCTTTCAGATATCACTATTGCCCAGTAATCTATCAACTTCAAGTCAAGAGTGCAAAACAGTTCTCCATTTCCTCACTTCCTCTTTAACATGTGTACTCTTGTCTGTGTTTAGAGTTTAAAATACAACCATGACAAGAGCAGGACTTTTCTCAGGTAACCTAACAGCAGAGAGGGTCATAGTGGTCGTGACCCTCACCCCTTCGCTCTCTGTCTTCTGGGCCACGTCCTCTCCTCTCCTCTCTGCTCTGACGCAGTCACAGCTACTAACTGGTTCCCAGGCCCTGAGCGACAGGTCATGCTATGGTCGTCTAGCCTGGGCCCTTGATGCTGAGCCCCGAGGTTAATGCGGAACGCATCCTTTCCAGGGCGCTGCGATCATCATCTAGCAGCACCTACCAGTGTTTTAGAGATATAGAGGCACAACACGCAAACTTAAACATGTCTCGATAATGGAAGTAGCTGTTTATTTCTTCTAGCATGCTAGTCTTACTTTCTAAAGTGTGTTTCATGCATATGAGCATTTTAAGTATTTGTGTTTCCCATTAGTGCATCCTTATTTCTCCTTCATGCCCACCCACGTCCTACAACAAGCCCATCCCCACTGAGCACTGACAATCAAGAGGCTGAGCCCTCCCGCAAGTTTATGACCAGTGACCTGACTGTTTTATAACTGAGCAAGTCTGGACCAGTTTACCACACATTTAAAGGCTTGTGTCTGTGTTTTTGTGCTGACATAAGCATCTGTCATTTTTCAGATGGGCTTGTAGTATTTTTTTTTAAATTTATCTTAGAAAAGCATCTGTATGTGTTTCATCATTTTAGTGTAAATATCTGTTCAGTGCGATTAAGCCCTGGCTGTCTATCTGCATCCCCTCCAGTAAAAGTAAAGATCAGGCTTTTCATTCTTCATGTTAACATTATGTAAAGCAGATGTAATGTCAGTCATGTGGTCATGCAGCATTCTGATAAGTTGCCTCGAGATATGTTGAAGCTGCATTGCAATGGGCTGTTTTTCTCCACGTGTTTGGTGTTTTGCAGAGATACGTTATGTGCAATATTAGTAGTAGTGTACGGGGCTTGCTGTTTCTGCCTGCGGAAATGGATTAAGTGAGCGATCTGCAGCACCGATTTGGGTAGCCTGTGTCAGTATGAAGATAATTTGGAATGGTAATGAAGCGTTATTCTGTTTCTTGAGGACACGAAGAAAAATACTGTGGAAGCTTCTGCATTTTTTTCCATTTGGCAACTTTGCATGTGGTTGTATGTGGAATTGTATGGTGGGTGTCATAAGGGTCACTGCAGACCTGTTGACATCAGATTCAGTGAGTTTAATTAAATCGTGATCCATGTACGCATGTGTACGAGTTCATGCACTTGTGTGTGTGTGTGTGTGTGTGTTGGTCTAGAGGATGGGGCCCGATGAAGCAAGGAGAAAGCAGAGAGCAGGCACTTGGCAGCCTATCTGAGGGCCTCGTCACTGGGGCTCAGACACGGCCACAGCTGGCCTCTCCACTGACAATCCTGGCTTTTCTCCCCCCTCTCAGGAACGCACTGCGTCAACTCTAATTCCCTTCTAATGAACTGGCTACTGAAGGTAGCTAGGCAGGCAGACCCAGCGCACTTATTAAAAGCATATAGTGGAAACAAAACACACACTCAGTGGAAAAAATATGTCGCACTTTTGTACATTTCAGTTTTCAGCAGGATGTCTGTGCAGCTTGGCTCAAACACCCGTTGAGAAACCTCAAACTCATAATGTCTTTGAACCTGCAGTCAGCTCAAGCAGAGCTGTATCTTTAGATTTTAAGACCATATGAGAGAACCTACAGTTTCTATCTTAGTGTGAAGTTTATTATCGCCTACAATTGAGCCACAAAGACTCTTTTGTCTGATATGATCTGATGATCTGTGCGGTTTACACTGATTCACTGGTTCAGTTCAATTTTCTAGTCCAAATAAAGATAATATCGCCATATACCATACCTTATGCAAGGAACAATGACGTACATGTCTTTGGGAGGTCTGAAAATACTTCTGGAAATCACAAACAAACACAGATTAACCACAGTAATCAAGCCACAAACAGATTTTAGAGTAAATAGCATTAATTTTTAAATTACAACTGCACTTTTCAACGTGCATGAAGAGTCAGTTTTCTTTTCAAAGATGTTGATGGCTGCAGACATGACTGTAGAATGCACTATCCAATCGAAGTTTGCTGGAAGATGCCACTGTGACACAAATCGCCTACCTAAACCTATTTTTTTAATGCTGCAATGTTAATATGTATCGTCCCTGTTGTATAAATTGAAAATGCAAAGATAAAACATTATTACAGAGCATCATGGTAGTTTCCTTGCAGTTGCCTCTTTTAGTGAACAGAGTGCATCACTGGATCATGAAAAAGAGATGAATCTTCAGAGTCCACTCCTTGATGGATCAGTTTTGATGGCCTGATGGGAGACTTATACAGAGTTAGTCACGTGGTTTTAATGCTGTGGTCCATCAGTGCAGTGCTGTATTTAGTATCAGAAGGTCGGAGCTGAAACTTTGGTTTCCTCTCATGGGAATGAGATAAATTTGGACAGTGTTACATGAGGACAGTTGAATGTATTTCAGTTAAAGGCTAGTACAACTGTGAACAGAGTGAGTCGAGCGTCCTCACTGTGACCCTCTGCTTTTACTTCTGTGGTGCAGCCTGTGGATCCTCTGTTGCTGCTAATGGAAACGGCTAAGCACATTTAGACAACACAAAGCGCATAGGTTTGACTGCTGTGTCAGTTTACAAAGGTGACACAGTTCATCAGCTTTGATATATTGTTTATTTGCCTGCGTCTGGCACCCTTGATGGATTGTGGTGCTAGAATTTAAGCATTATTCTGTTCCAAAGCTTTTGTTGACTTCTTAGGTGATCTTTTCCATGATTATCCATTTTCACTTGCATTATCTCCTATGAAAAGTATTTCCTTTTCTTTAATTTCACATAATTCGTTAGAAGTACGTTAGAAACCAACCTAGAATTTTCCATCCTGGAGACAGATTTACAGCTTCTGTGAATCCCATTTAATATCCGTGGATTATTCCACTCCAGTCCCTTCATTGTTGAGGTAACGTTAATACCCGTAGGCCTGCAGCGCAAGTGTGCATAAAACCATTAGCTGTGTCCAACTCATTTACACAAGAGTAATAAAACTAGGAACAGGAAGGTTGTACCCTTTCACAGAAAACAATAAAGAGAGGAAGAGGGCAAGGTTATCAGGAGAACAAATAGTTATTCTGCTAGTCATGTGAACTGTCTTCATCAGATGGTGATTATGAAAATAACTGAAAACCATGTGCTTATATGGTCACACTTTTAGATGGGAGATACACCTCTTAGTTACAGCCAGATGGTCATCACACCAGATATTTTTACAAATCAGTTTTATACTACAGTACATATGCCATATTATTAATCTACTTTTTGTCTGTACGTGTGAGAACAGATAGAATAAGCTCAAAAGTATAATTAAAACCTAGTTTTTACGGTCATTAT
Source organism: Tylochromis polylepis (assembly GCA_015107715.1). Lineage (NCBI taxonomy): Eukaryota > Metazoa > Chordata > Actinopteri > Cichliformes > Cichlidae > Tylochromis > Tylochromis polylepis. The sequence continues at coordinate 13,118 of VVHJ01001742.1, forward strand.
AACTGTTACTTTACAGCCATACAAGTGATGGTATCTATTTTGCTCTATGTGGAAAAACTCATAACAATATCAGATGTCATGAACCGTTTCCTAGATATTCACAGTGTCCAGGGGACAACTAATGTAGACTCGCCGATCCATCGTCTTATGATTACAAACCTGCGAAGCTGACGACAATTGCCGTACTTTGTAACACAGTGAAATATTAGCATGCTAACATGCTAAACTAAGCTTGTCTCCAGGGTAAACCTTAAACCTGCTCAACATAAACATGCTAATAGAATGAAAGCTAAGATCAATTATATAATGCTGTGCAAAAGTCTTAAGTCACCCCTCGTTTCTTTATATTTTGCCAGGAAAATGGGTGCACTGATTTGTTGGAAAATGTGCAAACATACATTGAAATACCGTATATAAGGCTATATGAGGCAGAGATTGTACAATTCTAATGAGCTTGAATGTCAGTATTTAGGAATATTTCTCCAGGCGTCTTGAAGGACATTCAGAGCTCTTTGGAAGAGCTTTGAATGTGACTGGCCTTTTGTTCTGGGGAGGCCAGTCCATGACTGATAGGGTTCCACTGTGTGTTTTTCTGTCCAGGCATACTTTAACTGCATGTGCAGTGTGTTTGGGATCATTGTCATGCTGAAAAATGAAGCCTTTGTCTATCAGATGGTTTCCAGATCGTACTGAGTGGTGGATCAAAATCTGATGGTACATTTCTGTGTTTATATTTCCATCAATTTTGAAAAGATTCTCAAACCTACTGGCTAAAATGTAGCCCCAAACCATGACAGAGCCTCCACCGTGTTTTACTGATGGCTGCAGACACTCACTGTTATACTTCTCTCTAAAATTCAAAAATTTTCAAAAATTCAAAATTTGAATACATCGCTTCATAAGTCCTGTTGACACTGATCTTCAGTCCAGTTCTTGTATAATTTGGCATGCCTCAGTCTTTTCTCCCTGTTTTCCTTCCTTAAGAATGGCCTCTTGACAGCCACACTTCAGTGAAAAGTAGTTGGATCAACTGATCCATCTCTCAGGTTTGCTGGGGAAACCACGTTCATGCTTTAAAATCAGTGATTCAAGGCTGCTAAAATGTGCTCTGGCCTATCCCAAGAGTTTTTGTGACCAAACAGTCCAATAGATAGCTGACCAGCAGGATTGCAATGAAGCAGTCAGATACAGATGGACAAGCTGAAGCTTTCAGTCTATAGAGGCAGGTGGGCTGATAAAGCGGGCTGATTGAGGGTAAAGGGTCTGTTGATCTGTGAACTCAGAGATAGCGCTGCACCCATCACTCACTCCCACTGATGAGGATGACACAACCAGGACACTGATAAAGAAGACAGGAGTAGGGTAGGTGGTGTGAATAAAAGGCGGGTCATATTACATACTAACATCACAGTGGACACTCTCCACTGCTGTGATTTAGGATAAAGTCAGAATAGCTTTTTTCTGGTGGAACTTGGTGAAATCTGAGTGCTCTCCTCATGAAAAGTAGTATTTTATAGGTCTAGCACGTGGTTACAAGCGTACAGCATCCGCTACAATTAGCCTCTCAGTTCAAGTGAAGAAAAATACTTAAACAGGGACAAAAGGAGAAACCTTTTATAGAAGGATTAACAGCAGTGAGAGGGCAAATTTCACTAAAATAGTTAATAGTTCGTGTGTTTGTCCATCCAGTCTGAATAAGACTAGAAAAACTGAGCTGGTTTCATATTCCTCAAAGGCCTCCTCTTTCTGGCTAGCTCTTACCTGTCATCTGGAGCTTATTGAGCTGTCTACTGTGTGTGTATTTTTGTGCACACGTGTATGTGTGTGTTTATAGCAGTAAGGTTGGCCAAGCTTTAAGGCCGTGATCTCACACGACAGAGAAAGGTCCCTTTGACTGATACAGATCTGGTCGTAGCTCAACCCATAACATTATACCTCCACAGGCTGCTTCTATTAGCTCCACCTATACTCTTTATACTGTAACACTACTGTGTGTGTCTGATAGTATCGGTGTGACTGGATGTGCCTGCACACTCACAAGCATTGTGTGGGTGTGCATTTTCATATTTCGGAAGAACATACGGTACATTAATGCGCACCTCAGTGTGTTACT
>VVHJ01001744.1:0-15701 GCA_015107715.1 Tylochromis polylepis
AAGGCTTTAAATGGTGGAGAGTCCCAGAATTTAAAGCCTTGTGGGAGTGTCTCCCAGGTGGGTCATGGACCCCCTGTGGATCCTCTACCTAATCACACGAGTCCAGGTGTGAAAACGGGTGTGGGTCTCAATCAGCCAAGGTTTCGCGTGAAACCCATTGTGAGACCTATCCCCACCCTATCAAGTGATTACCTGAGGTCAAACGGCCCAGGATGTGAGTGGGCGTTAAGGCATCTGGGAAGGGATCTCAAAACTGGATTATAGATGGCAGACAGTTGGTGTCGTAAACCACCTCCTCTGTTCAAGGATGGTCGTTCACAGTGGACATAGATGGCTTCTTTCACTCCTCGTTCAAACCATCTGTCTTCTCTGTCCAAAATGTGAACATCGGCATCTTCAAAAGAGTGACCTTTGTCCTTTAAATGCAGATGGACAGCTGAGTCTTGTCCCATCGAGGTGGCTCTTCTATGCTGTGCCATGCGTTTATGAAGTGGCTGTTTGGTCTCTCCAATGTAGAGGTCTGAGCATTCCTCGCTATTCCTCGCTTTAATTATAAGTTAAATCGTATGTGCTGTACACTGTAGTTGTTGCTGGACAAATTGACATTACAGACAGTGAGACAAAAGCTAAAACTTCTTTGAAAAATGAGAAATGTGAGTCTCTTAAACCACCTGCTTTGTCTGCCAACATGAAGTGAATGCAGCTCCTGGGAAGTGCTTTGTTCTCTTTATAAAGTTTATAGGACCATAAGAGTTTGTAACATGCTGCTGGAGCAATGAGATGCTGGTCTCAAGTTTAATCCAACTGTACTTCATGTACTTTAAATGGCAGGGGAATGTAAGCAGCCCCTAAAATCAGATACGCTGTAAACACTGTGGATGTCAGGCCCAGAAATAAAGCGAGATAATCCCTTGGGAGATCATCAAGAATTTCACAAGGAACTGAATTTGGAGTAATGGATTACAGCATGAAAGGTCATTACAGAATTGGCAACCTGGATTGCACATCATCAATCACTAATTTTAGAAAAGCTTTGGGTATTCGGGCTATAGAAGATTCAAGTCTGAGCAGGGGTGCTATGGCCACATGTTGCAGGGAGGAGGCTGTGTATTATTATCATCAATTTATGCACTAAAGTTGCTATAACAGCTAGACCTTTCGTTTTTACATTTGGTTTTGTTTCCTGCCAGACAACCTTCTTTCACCCCTCCTCCTCACTGGGGAAAAGTCTTCTAACTCCCCCTTGCTGTACGCACTAACAGATGCAAAAACATAATTTCAAGAGCACGGTGCCAAAATCACAAGCTAGAGAAAAAAAAAAAAATCACAAGCTAGAGAATGTACAAAGCGTAATGTTCTCTGAAGATAGTTCAGTCAGTCTAAAAAGCAGTTGCTACCATGGTAAGGTAAGATTAAAAGCAGATTTTACTTATTTGTAACTACTCAGCCTTCAAAAGTTTGACTCGTACGTCCATTTTAATGGTGGTTTCAGGTCTCCTCCTGAGAAGGCCTGCATCTTGACTTCAGCAGCTTGTACTGCTGCTTCTCTACTCATAAAAAAGTACGAAAATTAAACTTTTTATGTTATCCTGTGCTTGCCTCGCTTTATTTACTTTTAGCTATTTACTACATTTAAAGAGCAGTTGAGATATTGAGTCCAATAGCAATAATGATGAGCATAACAATAATAAAAACACACTTTTTTAGCATTGGAGGTTGAGTATTTCCTTTGAATTCCGCATTCAACCCTGAATTAAATTAAAATCGTTGAGCTAGTGTTCAGTTAAAAAAAACCAAACTGCATAAGTGGATTCTGCTACATACAATACTTGGTATACTTGTTCTGAATTCATCATCATCATCATCAATACTTTACTTGCTCCGAATAAAGAGACTGCTTTAATGTGTAAGTCTGCTGTATGTGTGCTTATATATGAGGATATACTTTGATTTCCAATGTCCCCGTTATGGGAAATGACTGAATATGAAACAAAAATCTCTCATAGGCCTTCTTTTCCTGAAATGTAGCTGCCATTGTGATTGTCATCCCAGCTTCTGATTTTAGGGTGGGGAAGAAGCAGGAAATTGCAGTAAAAACAAGTGCTGTCACACCTGATTAAGTGGTTGCAGTCAGACAGTATAAGCCGGAGGACAGGAGTCCTTTACTTATGGTATTTGAGGATGAGGCCTGTTTCCTCTCTGGGGAGATTGGGGAGGAGGCCTGGAGAGGGGGATGAGTGGTGCAGCTGCAGCAAGTCTCCTTGGGGAGCTCTTTCCCTCCCTACATATGTGCTATGCTGTGAAATCAGTAACATCATGCAAAAGGAGAAAAGTCTCAGCCCTAAATCTTGGGACTTAGATTTGATCTCCACCCAGACTGTAGAGACAACACCTTGGATGTCATAATGAGCAACACCCTCCTTCCATTACTTCACCAGATGTCCAAAGTAGACCCCAAAGTCTCCCATCACTCGTCCCTTCCTGCTCCTAGTAGTTCCTATCAGGAGAAATTCTATTTTATATTTTAAATTTAAGCAGGGATTCTTTTCAGTCCTGCAGGCCCCCAAGAAAAATATAGATCTTTTCATAGCATAAACCAAATACTACAGCGACAAAACTAAAAACCGAAAAAACAAGAAAACAACAGCACACTAAATCGCTACAGTTCAGTTTATTGCTATTTGGTGCAATGAAAATACTTGGAATATACCAGTTAATCAGTGAACATGAGAACTAATTTTGTTTCTGCACAGACGGTTGGCAAATGTTGACATTTTCCACCCTGCACACGCCCCTGATGTTTTCAAACAAAACACAGCCATAAAAGAAACTCCCCAAAAAACAATAATAATTAACAGGCTTGGAATGTTATCCATGCACATCCTACTGTATGACAGGATGTGGATGTCACAGCACACAGTGACCTCTTTGAACTACAGGGACAAACATACTGGAAACTACAGATAACAGCCATCACCAGGCAGATACTCTCGGAGTGGAACTATAATGCCCGTTGTTATGGGAATATAACCTGGGACTGTTTTTATTGGTAAGATTTTACTTACTGATATTTTACCCAAGCCTATTGTTTTTTTGTTTCGTAAGCTACAGTACTGACAAAAAATGTTTTTCAGCAATAAAGCAAAGAAAAAAAAGGTGACATTATTACTGATAGCAGCCACTCACTGTTGTTTTTATTCAGCCTCTAATTTACTCATTAAAATAGTTTCAGCAGGGCAGTGAAACTCAAAACCTGTTTCCAAAACAGTCCATCCATTTTCTTAGTGGATTAGAAACTGGACACGCCAGCTGTTCCAAGAGGCAGCAAGGTGCTCTTTTTTTTTTTTTTTCTATCCATGGACTGATTCCAAGACTCTAAGATGTTTCATGATACTTTGTGGGGAAAGTAAAAAAGAAAAAGAAACACATCGCTCTAAACAATCCGGCTTTGATATTGCTGAAACTAAGGAACCAAATTGGAAGAGGAAGCCAGAGAAGTAACTGTAATAATTCAAAAACCTTCCACATTTCTAAACAATGCAGTTTCTCCTACAAAAGAAAACACTTGCCCAGAAACATATATGTTACAAATGAATGTGGTGTTCCAACTAAGGCCTTTTAAGAACAGCAAAGGGATGCAATCTTATGTTTTCAGTTAGGATGTATAAAGTATGCCTTCAACAATGTGCCATTTAATGAACATTAATTACCAAGAGCTATTATTTTGGCAGTCAAAAAAGCCCCATGAATGCTCATTAAGAGCTTTTATCCCCCTGGGTAAACAGTATAGCCCTCTTTAAGGAAATCCCAGCCTGGGTAGCCAACATAGATTATGTGGTTTATGCGGTGATTCTTCTGGTTCTGCTGGTGCTATGACAGCCTCATAACTTTACGTAAGTCAGTATAATGACAATCTGTTGCTTACGTCTTAGCAAGGGAAAGCAAGGGATGACATAATAAGTGAATAGATTTTTCCAAGTTCTTGTTTTAGAAATCACACGTATTTTGGGGCTGTTCATTAGCTAAATATGGAGCTGAGTTTCATCTGAGCAAAGATGTTAAGAGCCTGATATCTTTTGGACATGTCATACTGCCAATATTCAATTAAACGAGAGACTAAAATTGATTTTTTTATTTGTTTGTTTTTTCTTTAAAACCTAACAGCTGTAAAATTGCAGCAAAGTGTCAGGGGAACAAGGAACAATAAGCTCAATAGAACAGCAGTAATTGGAAAAAGGAAGATTTGAATGGTAGCACAGCTTCTGTTTTTCATTAAGATTGTTTCACAAGGTAAATATTGTTGCTAGACAATCTATTTATCGAAGTCATTTCCTTTTCATGGATGATCTTTTAGTTAGTGGGTTTGTTTTCTTTTCATTAACATAATTTTTGGAAGGAAGTTGGCTCCAAATAAAGATAATTCAGAGAGAAATACATTTCAAAATGTGATTGTGCGCATGTGGGTTAGGAGATATGGTATCAGAATGTACACTGATACAAGCTGTTTATTCACATACTTCCATTGTTTTAGGTGTAGTCTAACCTGGTTTGCACATTTAGAAATCACGAAAGCAAAATGGATGGTTTTACAGAACACAGGCTCCAGGTTTAATTGCTTTGCAAGCTCACATGGCTCCTCAACCATGACTTTGGGCCCAAGCGGACACACACCCTAGGCTGACATAAGACCATGCTCTGCCAAGGCTTACATAAAAGACCCACACCCTTCAGCAGATGACGTGACTCAAACTTCATCATCACAGCTTGAGACTGAAAGAATGCTGGTCAATAGCTGAGGGCCACAAGTAGCAATATTGTGGCCATGTTTACATTGGCAAGGCAAAGTTGTTGTCTGAGAAACAAAGCTTCAGAAATGTGTGTGCGGAGGCGTATCAGTGCTTATTTTCACTAAAGTCTGCTCTTTCCCTTTAAAGCATTAAATATTGACCTTTTGATCTTTCACTTGTTCGTGTTCAGAATGAATTAGTCTCATATTTTTACATTTATATTTTGTTGTTTTACACCATGTATATTAGTGAAGGCCACTTACATATATCATACAATAGATATCTACAAAGTGCTGATGGCTTTGCACTTCTACACATACGCAGAAATGCACACAAGCAATTTAATAAGAAACTGGAATATTCCAGCCATGAATGAAACTTTTTTTCAATATGATATGTTCTAGCAGCAATTGTTATAGCCTATTCTGCTCTGCCTAAGGCCCCGACTTAGCAACAGAAACAGTCATTGTAGATGACAAGCTGAAGTAAGTGAGACAAGATGTTTTTCCCCTTCTCCATAGCAGATTTAAAGCTTGGGTTTTCCCCTGAAATCTTGCGAGAGAGAGACAGCTTATAACATACTCCAAAAGGCAGTGAATGACATCATCCAAAATTTTAGTCCATGGCCATTTCAGCGCTGCATATTTGCACGCCTGCATAAATACTGAATTACAGCCATGGGAAGTGAGTGTATAAACTCAGTCTGTTTGCAGTCAGGGTGAGAGACCTGTTTATATGTGACAAGGATGTTTGCTCTGATAAACCAAGTGAGTAATTCTGGGATTTAAAAGTGAAGGGAACTTGGTTCCAAAAAAACAGTTCTCTGAATGGACACTTGAGACTGATTCCGAAAGCAAGTCAGTGCCCAAGACGCCCAATGTTAATGTCCCAGCAGTAGAAATAAACATGTTTACACCCTGGTACAAAAAACAGTCTTTGTCTCTATAGCAAACCTCCACCTTATGGAAACTGTACGGAGGGGACACTTTTTTTTTATAGTTCTTTGCACATTTGCAGCAACATTACATTACCGCTAAGCCAAACCTTTTTGTTAAACATCCTCTGTAATATGCTACTGATATGCCACAGGCACATGAAAAACACTCCAACCAGTTAAGGAACTCTTATCTGTAAAGGTGCCTTGTTGTATATAGCATCTGGTGTGTCTTTTATTAGGTTTAGTTTCAGTAGCTACTCATCACTACTGACTGAAAGCACCCCTTTGGCATTTTGGAAATGCCCCAACCAAAGGCTGTTTCAAGTCATTTGGTTATAGCTGTTTTGTCTTTATGATAAGTCTTTACACCTGTCCATTCCTCCCACATCCAACAAGCTGAAATTGAGAACCAACACTTCATTTACCATCTAATACTTTAAGACTTACATACACTATTATTACAACATAGTTAGCATCAGTCACAATGCAAACATACCAAATTGTGAAAGATTTTGTGTGATGTGGGACACAAATGTGTTTGTTGGCATTCAAGGTTCCCAGATATCAGAGAGAAAAACAGATGATTTAATGGTGAAGTTCTGCTTTTTCTGTGTTTTTTCGTCACTCCATTTGCTTTTGTCAGTCTTACAATCACTGCTAAATCTGATATCGCATTAATTGAACCTCCTGATCTACAACAAGACTCTGTGTTTATCAGGCAAGACTTGGGAAAAAAGAGCCTTCTTTATGTAGATCAAGACATCTATTATGGAGAAAGAAACATTAAAACTGTCTGTGTCTTTGAATGAATTATGACGTCATCAAGGGAGAGATTTCTGATACCACAGAAGCTGGTACGGTCAAAAGAAATCAATGAAGCGACAGTTTGTCTCTTGTGACCTAGGGCTGGGACCCATGTAAACTAAATCAAAACAAGAAACAAAATAATCACACACACACACACAGACTGGCAGAGCTGCATGAAGACACAACAATCCATCACATATAATTTGGTGAGAAATGTTCCATTTTTGTTTTTCTGAGCCGTATGTGACCAGTTTCGTGTAATCAAAAGACTGCTGTTGGATGTGGTGAAAAGTGTAGGATGGATCAGCAGACAACACAACTGTGGTGTTCTTAAAGTAGAAATCAGAAGCTGTGTGCTAAAACCTAAAACAAAGGTGCAATGTTTGTACTTTTTCTTTTTGAAAAGCTAATTAAGACCACTGCTTAAACACTGATTTGCAAATAGAGGAAAAGGGAAGATGATCATGGCTGAAATCATAATAAGAAGTGGGTGAAAACAAACTCAGTTAATTAAACTAAACAAAATTCTTGACATAATAAAACTAGACTAGATTAGACCACTAAGAACCTGGGTCACTGGGGCTCAGGTGCTTTAGTGCTTTAGTAATTACAGGTTTCATCCCTGGTCTGTCCACATCTTTGGCAAAACAGTGAGCCACAAGTTGCTCTTGAAGTCAAGCAAGTGCCTTTCATTGTGGGTACATTACTGTATGAGTGCATATCCTTTATTACTTTACACAAATAAACATGATTATTAGATCAGTTGTCAGACATTATTTCTCACATTTTTAAGTATTAGAAAGATTGAAGGAGTAGCATGTTGTTTGAATAGTAACGCCTTTTGAGATGACTTTGTGACTTGTGATACTGGGCTATATACATTGAAAAAAGTAATCTACGTTGACGGGGAGTGCCCAGAGTAATTTGATTTCTATGTAAATTTAATTACCATCTGTTAGGCTGCTGATGCAGGCAAGATGTGGTATGCCTCTTTACTACACTACAAACATGTTCTGCCATCTCATGATTGTTTCCTTTTTAAAGTTAAGCTTCAGTTATTTTCCATCAATCTTGAAAACTCCTCCTAGTGCTCCCAAGGTCACTCCAAACATTTACCGCCCCTGTGGCCTTAGCTCTGCAGAAGTCGTTACACTGGGCTCAACTAGAACTAGACCTGGTTTACAACTAGCGAGGAAGCTACATCGTCCAAGCCATACATTACCCTGCAATTAACATCAGGCCTCGGACTGATTTGGAGTGGACTGCCCAGTGAGTCCACGTACATCCACATAATTGCACACTTGTGCACACAAAGGCACACACTTTTACTATAAGGAACACAGATGAAAGAACTATTTTTGCTCAGTGATGAAATAATATGATATGTGGCTACTTTTACATATGTAGTACACGTGCAGCTCTCTAAATACACTCTGCATAATGTGTGTGTGTGTGTATTCTGAGACTATATTATGTGTGATTTACTAGCTCCACTGAGATACACTGCAGGGTATAAAGTATAATGAGTATGTACAGCAGCTTCCACTTCTGAGCAAACCCTTTGTGTCTGCAGCTACCCCACTGCTAACCATGCCTCTTTGCATTTGTGTGCAATCTCATGGTAGAACACATCAAAGCAAACCCGCAGCTAGTGTGTAAGCTGCTATGACACAAACAAAATCTTGCTGATGGAGTAGAATGTTAGACACTTTTAGACACAAAAATAAATGAAAAAGTTCAACTTCGCACAATATATAAACTCTGTTTGGATAGAATAACTAACTGAGAATGAATGTCAGATGCAAAATAACATACTATAATAAATACTTATAACAGTACTCACTGCTAAGGAATAGAGTGCAGAGGACCAGAGGTTCAGTCATCTTTCTGTAGAGTCCATTCATTCTCCACGTGGATGTGGCCATCCTCTTTGGTCTCAGTTGGTGCTGGGACTGTGTTAGAGCAAAAAGTTTTTACACACTGGAGGTGAGTGTGAGGGTGGGGAAGCAAAGGGTCGTCAGTGAGGTCTGATAGATGGGAAGGATAGAGCCTGGTTTGTGTTCTCTTTCTCTTTATATGGCCCGACTCTTTGGCCTCTCACTCTGTGCTTTTTCCACACCCCTTTTCTAACTGCCTCCTGCCCATTTCCCCCCAGAGCAACAGTCCCCCTTCCTCCCTTTACTGTGTTCCTGTGTGTGTTTGCATGATTAGCTGGCCAGAATGGGATAATGAGATGCTATTGGGAGATACTTGGCAGCAGACTAAGCTTTATGTGTTGTAGGTTTGTTTCCTAGTGAAAATACTTGTCCTCTTTCACAATAGTGTGTACAATTTCTCCACTGTTTTGATTTTTCTGCAATTTGGTGGTTGTGCTTAGACTTAAGAAAGGCTTCAGGTGATACTCCAGCAGAAATATGAGCCATTTCCATTGACTGGTCTATGAAAAACAAGTGCAAAAGTCCAGTACAAAGATGTAGGCAAAAGTGCAAATGTAAAAACAGTTTAGAGAGAAGACAAAAAAAATTAAGTTGTCTGTGACACATTTGACTTCAATTTGGCTAAAGATTTGCAGAAAGGCAAAAAAAAAAAGAAATGAAAAGAGAAGACGCGGAAGCACAATGTGTTGCAGTTTTGCTTTTTCATGATTCATCCATCCATTTTCTTAACTTTACATCCAATTCAGGATTCATTCAGGGGCTGGAGCCTATCCTAGCTGTTGTGGGGTGGGGGGTGGGGTCCAACCTGGTCTATTACAGGACTAAAACAGAGAGACAGACAATTATTCATACCTATAGCCGACTAAGAATTGCCAATTAACCACACATGCATGTTTTTGTACTGTGAGAGGAATGCATGGAAAGAACCTATAGCCAACCATGTACTGGAGTCTTCTTGCTGTGAGGCGCTAACTACTGCACCACTTTGATGAGGCACATGGTAAACAGGAAGAACTCTTCTCATCTTCTACAAACTGTGAACATGCATTGCTAAAAAGGCCTGTAAAAATACATGATGTCACACACAAGCTTGGCTGCAATTTTTGTGTGTCCCTGGTGGACTAAATCACCAAAAGCCAAGAGTGAGTCATCTGAATGGCACAAAAACACATGCATGGTTAGATATACTGTACTCTGCATTTTTCAGATGTCGTAACACACACACACTGAGATCATAGACAAAACGTGTTTTTTCAAAGTCACACCACATCAGCTAAACTGCTACACTTACATGTGGGTTGTTGTAGGAGTTTGATGAGGGCTACACAGCATTCATGTTCACACAGAGATGTGTTGTTCCACATATCTGTGTCTGCCACATCTGGAATCACTGCGGTTCCACTGCTGGGTTTTGAGGACTGCCAGGAGGCTTGTCAAACAATGCAACCATATGAAGATCAGTACAGTCAAGATCAGGCTGATGTCTGGGAATAGGCGTCCCTGGAGGTGACCTTCCATGTTTTCATAACAGCTATGTTCTAAAGAGGCACTTAAAAGTTAAACGTAAATAAGAATGTTTAATCTGCATTTGTAAAGATATTAAGTCTGAATTCAGGATTTGAATTTCTGTTAATTGTTGCTCTGTCACAATCTTTGCACTTATTTACCATATCATGAAATAGTACGTATCCAAACATCTCATTGGAAAAGAGCTCATTTCCTTAACTGACCCAAAACTGCATTTTTAATCCATGTGTTGGGAAAGCTAGTTAACAGAATAAACCTTATTGAAACACACTTTTGCATATTGCTGTTTAAAAATGACTTTGGCATTATGATTTTATAAATTACAAGTCTTTCATCATTAGAAACAACTGAAACAAACATAATGAGAGCTGATATGATAATACACAACCTAGGTGTAATTTAAGGTCAAACAACTAATTTTCACTCAATTTTCTCTCATTATAACAACACTTAAAAATAATTGTGAATGGCTCCGACAGAAACTGATAAAAACTGAAATCAGCAAAAATAAATAAAGGCAACCTGGTGGATTATGATGAGGTAAAATTTTCATTAAGAGCAGCAGATCAGTAAATTATGTCAAGTAGAAATCTGATCTGATTTTTATCTGTGTTTGTGCTTTACCCCACAGAAGGTACAGCATAGGTCTGGCCTGTTTACGAATCCTGATATTTCTCTGAGATTTTCTCTCTTCTTCAGCCTTCTTTATTAAACTCTTCTTCGTCCTTGCTAACTTACCATTTGACTTATTTTTCTTGAAATACACAAAGAATTCTCTGTGTAGTGACGAGGGCTTTGCCAGGACATCACGAGGATCAGCACATGCTAGCAGAAAATCTGACTCTCAGGGCCCCCCTTTTTTTTCTTCTTCTTCTTTTTAGGACATTTTGGAGTTTTTTTTTTTTAATGTTCTAGATCAAGCTCTAAGGAGCCATCTGTGGAAACATACATGACATGTGAGTGATCAAGCATACTTTTAGAGCTAATATTGAAGTAATATTGTTAATGTTAAAATAGTTTTTTCTAAAATACTAGAATTCAGGAAAGACTTTGGTGGCCTAGTGAATGTTATTTCCTTGCTGCCAACCTTATTTTCCCTCTTCAGTCTTTCTGCCCTGGGTCATATCCTTCTGTGTTATTCTGTTTCCTTCTTCTGTGCTGTGGAATATCATATGATGAATGCTGAATACTTGGATTACTTCATTTTTCTTATGGGCAACAGTAAAACATTAAAAAAAAAAACAATTTCAGAGTGATTTTTATTTGTAAAAATGGCCTTTAATTATATAATTTCATTCAGCTTTAAGCGTAATACCTGTTTACATTTTGTTAATTTGTCAATTTATCAGTTCTTTTGAATAGTTAGAAAAACAGCAAAATGTATGTTAAAAGTAATTTTGTTATAGTTCTCTTTTTGCATTTTTTATATAATCGTTCTATCCTTTATATGTCTGTTCTTTAAGTAACTCTGATATAGAGCATCTTGTCCAACTTTTTTTACACCATGTGGAATTTGAAAGATCCCACCTAACAGTGGGAGAAATGATTCAGAATTTTTTGTTCTTCTCTGTAAAGCACTTTGTGTAGAAAGATGCTATGTGAATAGATTAATGAAACAGTGACATTTGAACAGCTCAGTTGAAGTATTGTGGGACAACATAAGATGGGATCTGAAGTAAAGAGGCTTCCCTGCTTTTCTTTTCATTTGTTGAACTGGGGTGTGGTTTAGGAGCCTACAGTAAGCACAGAGAGACTGTGTTGGAGAGGTTTCCTAGGCATGGAAGTCAGTGATGATTTGACCTAAAGTGTTTAAGGGAACAAAAAAAGTCCCGCTCTCTGTGTCCTGCCAATATAGTTACCCTTCAGCCCCAGTTTAGTCTCATCCATCATTTCTCCTGAACTGAAATTCCTTTTCTGTCTCCTGCCATTCTCCTTGCACATGTGTGTGTGCTAACAATAAAGCATACAACTTGTCAGACAGACCCAATGATGACCTCAAGCCCATGACAGACAAACAGGACAGATCTGTCCAAGTTTTTCTGCAGGGAGGGAGACATAACAGAGGCAGGAATATAAAGTACAGTTTGCCACAGCCAGACTTCTGACTGAATATTCTTGAATGATGACAGTAGACTAAATTTCACATTCTTAGTACCAATAACTAAACCAAAATACAGAAGCAGTGTAAGAAAAACTAACTGCACCCTGACTGCTTAAGTAGGAAGAGGAAAAGTAGCAGCCAGGTGCTGATAATCAAATGCACTGGACTGACTGGTCATCAGCAAGTGTGACCGCCTTTATGGAAAGTCTGGCTTGTTTGAAAAGGTTGCCAGGAGAAAACCCTTCCCCTCTAGAATTGCAGCACAGTTTAGCTCTACATAATTGCATCTGAACAAACCACAAGACTTCTGGAACAATGTCCTTTGAACAGACAAGACCACAGTGGAGATGACTGGCCATGATGCACAGCACATTTGGAAACACAAACACAGCACGTCAGCACAAATAGCTAAAAGCAACATGGTAGTGGAGCAATGATGATTTGGGCTCGTTTTGCAGCCACGGGACATGGGCACCTGGTAACCTTGCAGTGATTGAGTTAACCACAAACTTCTTTCTATACCAAAGTATTCTATAGTTTTCAGGCAAGTGTCCAACAGCTTAAGCTTAGCAAAAATTGTTTTGTGTAACAGTAGAATGAACACCAGCAAATCTACAACAGAATGGATGAAAGATAAAAGAATCAAGGTGTTGCATTGACTTAAAGTCCAGAACTCAACCTGACTGAAATGCTGTGGCAGGACCTTAAGAAAACTATGCATTATCATTGCAAACTGGCCTCAAACTTCAATGAGCTGAAGCAATGCTCTAAAGAGGAGCGGACCAAAATTCCTCCACAGCGATGAGAGAGACTGATAAAGTCATACAGAACACCATTAATGCAGAATACATGAAGTTATTGTGGCTGAAACTATTCAACTATTCACCCATGATTCAATAAGCTACTGAAACATGGGTCTACTTAGCTTTTCACACAATAAATAATGTTAAATAAATAATGACATAGTGTAATATGTCACATGTTGTTGTTTGTCTCAGGTTGTATTTGTCTAATTTTAATTTAATTGAATTTTTTGATATATAAAACGTTAGATTTGTCTTTTTTACAGGCAAATGTGGAAGTCACAGTGTTTATCATCGATACAGTCTATGGATAGGTCCTCATGAGTAAAACAGATTGCTAGTTGCGACAGAAATACAAACAATAAACAGAGGTAGCAGGTTCTGGGAAACCCCTAAAATATTTCTGCATAAATATATTTCCCATACAACATACTGTTTAATATCTCCTTTGGGAACAGTAAAGAAAATATCTGATAGTCACTCTTGATAACAGAGTTGGAAAAAATTTTCATCTCTTAGTCACTCATTTAGTTCTGATATGCATGACCCTCTTTATAGAAGAGGCCCGTAGTTTGTGCTTTCCAAAACACAGTTTGTTTTTTTCCTGAGTGCAGTGCCAAAATCCTTTCCTTCTTTCTCCTCCCACCTTTAACTTTCACTCATTCTCTCCATTGCCTTGATCTCATACAGATGGTTTTTTTTTTTTTTTTTAGCACTCCCCTCTGGAGGAAGTCTTCTCCTATTGTTCATAAAATCAGTCCCATGGTCCCTGCTGACCCAGCCCAATGCCTAAAGCACACATGTACCGAGTGCAAGTGTTTCTGGAGCATTCTAAGTCTTGAATACAATATTCAAGATTGGAAAGTTAGTCAACATAACAATATTTTTTTTTACTCCTTTTTCCTTGAGCTTTTCAAAAGATTCCACTATAAAGTAGAGAATGTTAATAACAACAGTCATTGCCACACACATGCCCTCATACTGTATATGCCCTTTCTCTCTCTCTCTCTCTCTGTTTCTTTTAGTCTCTCCACAACCTCCTTTTGAGTCTCCTCTTTGTCCCCAGCTTTCTCATGTCCTTTCTCTCTTTCTTTCTTGAAAAGGACAAATTCTACAGTCCTGTAACTAGCCCTAATTGGATCTGATTGGGTGGCTTGGTAGACATATTGAAGTGATTTATGCTCAAGGTTAAGGGGGTTGTAGAGGTTGGGAGTGCTTTGGGATTCTGCATCAGAATCCCAGGAGATATAAATCCCCGAGCCTTTCTTACTTACAGTATATGTGCATATTAATGCAGAGATAAGCACTTGCAGAGACCAAAGTATTTAATACTTCAAAAAGCAGTTCAGAAATCATTTCACTTTGACATATTTTTGAAAATCCCAGTCTCTGGAGTTACACTGAGCAATCATTTATTAGTCCAAGTTATGTAACTAATCTGATTTCTTTTCTTTTTTTTTTGGGTCACAACAGCAGGCAGTGATGAAGAAAAACAGAGACAAGACAGACAAGAACAGCATCGTCTATTTTTTTTTATTATATTTTATTATATTTTTACTGTTCTTGTTTATAAATCTGTTAAATTATTATTTTTTTAACCTTTAGATCTATTGTTGCATTCATCCCAGTCACAATCCAGTAAAAGCAAACACAACATCCTAAGTTGGCCTACTACATAGACTGTGTGTTCTGGGAGCACATGGTCAGATAAGGCCTGTACTGGCTGCTCAGATGGCTCTCATTATCTGTTTGATTAATCTCTGGAGTGTAATGTCATGAATCAGACTGTCAGCAGTTAAGAGGTCTTCTTGTGTAAAACTCGATAATTCAAACCAGATCTAATGTTTTTGCCAAAGTTCAGTGACTGAATTTGTGATAGGAGGGGCTCTATCAAGATCTACAACAAAATCTTATTGGAACAACATATTTAACATATTATTATTAATCTATTCTTTCCACAATATTTCAGACTTGAATATTTTCCAGGTTAACGTGTCTCTTATTGAACAATTAATAGTTATAATGGTTTGATTTCTGTTAAGATTGCGTCTTGTTTGCTTGATTTCACAAGGAAATTTTTTACAAGTTATCTCACACACAAACCATGAGATGGCACTCCAAGACCAGGCTTTTAAAAACGCCGCTGTCTGCAACAAAGGGAAAAGATATTTCTGAATATCTCAACTCTGCACTCTTGTGGTAACAGGAAAAACTGGCGATAAGTGCATATAAAACATAAGGACTTTGCCGTTGCCACACGATTCATGGTAATATGACATACACTTAGATGAAAACCTGAGGAAAAAAGCCTGAATGGTGAATACCAAAAGAAGAAGAAGGGAAAAAATGGTCTATATTATGAAGAATCTTGAAAAAAAAAAGAAAAAAGAAAAAAAGAAAGCTAAGGTTAAAGGAAAAAGGCAAATAAAAGCCTTGGACAACATGCATCCAGGATCAGATTGGATAGCCTCCAGACTTCACAATGAAGACCTTTTCATTCAATAATCTACCATAAAATGTCTGGTATATTTTCTGGGTATGCGGATGAGGTTTTTTGTGTGTGTGTGCGCGTACGCACGTACGTGTGTGTGTGTTTTGAAGCAGGGAGCTATACACCTCACGCCAGTCGTTCTCTGAAGTGTTGCTCTGGGCTCGTCAGGAGACGCTCAGGTCCTCCACATCAAATATTCATTTCACAGAAACTCCTAAACCTTAAATAATTCTCAAAGAAGTGTGCCGAAAGCAAGGCCTTGCTATCCCAGGCACGTTTCTATCCGGACAATGGATTCAAGGGAGCACAAG
>VVHJ01001744.1:15721-27011 GCA_015107715.1 Tylochromis polylepis
GTAGGGAGGAGGGGGGGGGGGGGGTGGGGGGGGGGGGGGGGGGGGGAGAGAGAGAGAGAGAGAGAGAGAGAGAGAGAGAGAGAGAGAATTGGATCTTTTGTACGGACCCATAGCAGATGGCTTGCTTTAAGAGGTATCAACTGGATATACAGTGGTACAACGGGCCATGTTTAATGACAAGAGATTATGATGAAAGAAGATTAAGTGTAGTGTAAAAATTTAAACGTGTTGCTTTATACTGACAAATACACCTCATGAAACTAAGAATTACCCAAGCACTTCATCACCTTTGACCATTTAAACTGCCACCGAGGTCCAAGAATAATTCAGTCTAAATCATCTGATTGATATCCTTTGAGCTGGTGCTCTAAATTTCAAGCTTTTTGAAACCCTACTTTCTTTCTAACGGCACAGGCCAGGATCAGTCCTGTCAGTCTTTGTGTGATAACAGCCTTCACCAGATCTCATCTGATCTGACATTGCTCTCATCCAAGCTCTTATTCCAACCACAATTACACCATACCGGATGGATGATCTCGCACTCATTACCCCACCATATCTGAGACCCTGACTGAACAGATCTGTCCCCTCTGGTGAGTATGTGGCAGGTGGTTCATCGACTTGGCCCCCACCCCAGTCCTCGGCCCTGGCGCACTGATAAGAGCTCGGCGTGGAAAATCAGACAGCGGCGCTCTGGCCTTTCAGAAGCGAGTAGGAGAAAATGAGCCATGAAGGAAATCTGAGGTGATTATCTTTATTATCAGCCAGGGGAGTAACCGTGGAAACGGCGACCTGTGGGGAGAGAGAGAGAGATGCACAAGCTGTTCCAGCAGCCTGCTGATTGGCCCATACAAGCTCCAGTGGTAATTAACATCTGCATATGCAAACAAGTGCTCCAGCTAGGGAAATTTGGCAAGCGTTTCTCACCTGCACCCTGCGCCTGAAATCAGCAGGGTAGTTGAGTTAGTGTCGCTGTGTGCATGTGTAGGTGTGCGTGTGTGGACACATGGCGCACAGACACACAAAATTATATTTGTTCCATGACTTCATATTCATAACACATCCCTGTTCCTGGGTGCACTTGTGTATTTTAATGTCCCCATGTATTTGCATAGCTGAAAAATACTTACCCCTGCACTTTCTGGAAGCACAGTTGGTATGGGTGGACCGGGGGGGCACTGGGTCGAATTGACGCCAGCCACCCACCTCTTTGTTTTTGCTGTGCACTGCTAAAAGAGATGAGGCCACACAACAGGAGGCTGTCAGCAGCCCTGCTGTGAGAGCCTCATTACCATCTCAGGGAGCTTGGACAAGTCGCAACCAGAGACTGATCATCAGCCTTGCTTGCTAAAAGGGACAGCCATAGTCCTCAGAAAAGTTGAAGAACTTCTTGTCAGCAAATGTCATTGTGAAAGTTTCGACATATCTATGCATGAGAGAAACACTCAATTAATATCTGTACCATTTCCCTTTTCTTATGAACATGTTTACATAATCCCCAGGGCTCTATTGCAGATTAAGCACTAGTTTGTTCACGTGTGCTTTCAAACAGCCTTACACACACTGACAATTACATACACACATGAAAATAACACATCCGGTAAATAGTAGAACACGTGCTGCTGAACGAGTCTCTGACCTGTGAATCATGCAGAGCTCCAACAGACGTGGTGGCGTGTGTTTTGCTGTGGCGTTCTAATGAGAGAGGATCGTATGGGGCAGGTGAGATGGGCTGCAGAGCACAGCAAGAATGACAGCTCCAACAGCGGGAAGCCACACTATAAATAGAGCCTGTGCTGAGTCCTTATAAAACCTGGATTCATGTTAGTTTGAATTTTTTTTCAGAGCAACTTCAACAACCGCAACCCATATTTCTCTTTTGTGTTATGTTCAGCCTGAATAAGGTTTCTTATGTCTTCTCTGTGTCAAAATCAGTCTTTCTTTACCGTCAATGACTCGGTTTGTATTTTTCCTTTATTCCAAAACCTGGTCTCCATTTTCTCTTACTACCATTTCTCCTTTTCCTCATTTTATCCACGCTCTCTGTGGGGTTCTATTTCATGAAATTAGAACACCACCCATTATCTTTTCTTTTAATGAATTTTCAAACATTACAGCCATTAAAATTGCAATGACTGTAGTATTATGACAAGAAATTGATATAATCAGCATGGTATCTTTTAAGAAGGAACTGTATCTGCTTTTTAAAATATACTAGCTTGCTTATTTGTCTTAGCTAGAGGTAATGCAATTAGTGGCAGCACACACTTGCTGATGTGATCTATTTAAGTCTTGTAAACAGCATATTTCTATTACTATTTGTACTTGTAAATGTTTGTGAGAAATCCATATTGTACAAATACTTGATCCATTACAACTTCACTTCTAAAGGCTATGGACATTACTGGAATGCAGGACTCAAAAGAAAGAGATAAAACTAAAAACCACAGCTTTATTGCTGGCACAAAAAGCCAACAAAAGACAAAAGCAAAACTATAACAGAGAACAGAACTAACTGACTGACTGACTGACTGACTGACTGACTACAAACTGCCAAAAAGCCAAGTTGGACAGATGGACACAGCACCCACAAAGAGGGCAAACATGACAACAAACAGCAGGAGATGCATGCAATATATACACAAGAGGGTGATTAAGGGAAGTGGAGACACATGGAAACACAGCTGAACTGAATCATAGCTAACGAGTAAAGGAAGCAAAACTCAGCATTACACATGAGACAGGGGACTATCAAAATAAAACAGAAGACGCACACATACTGAGACTCAGACTAAGACGTGAATCTGACACTGGTACTGGGGATAAACAGACATGGTGACGAGACAGAAACATAGTGGGAAACACAAAGAGATGGACATGGTTACAGGTAGGGAGAAAATACAGAGACAGGACTACAAACAACTTAACTAGACAAGACAGAGAATGCAGACAGCCACGGAGGCAGAACACAGAGAGACCAGACAGACACGGGGAAAAAAAACAAAAACATGATGGCAAGTCAAAAACTTTCAACAAAAATGTAAACAGCTATCAGAATGGGAGGCACAGAGGTCCAAAAAATGTATTAGTGATTGTTTTACTTAAAAATTAATATACACAGATTCTTAGAAATAGGGTTAAAATCATCCCTGGCACCCTCACATTAATTATTTCAGATTTTGCCTTGTAATCCAGGCTAAGAATCCTACCCAGAACGAATGGGATGTCAGCTTTATGCAACTACTTGTAAAGGCATTACAGGGCGTTAAGTCCCGCATGGATTTGAATTGGTCTCAGCAGTACAGGATTAGAAGCAGCAGGGATTAGACCTTCCCTAGAGAGAGAGACAGAAAAAAAACTGAAGAGATGGCCAAAGGACTCAAGATATAGAACACATATTGCTCTATACACTGACTGCACCAAGATGTTAAGCAGCATAAAGCAGGTTTATGCTAACTCAATGAGTTTTGCGAGACTACATCTTTCAAGTGTGTCATGCAGAATGAATGACTATCCATAGAACAGATCAACAGATTCTGTTCAATCTACTTTTATATCAGGCATAACACCGTTAGATAGTGATATGATACAAAATGACCATCTAACAATGCTGGCGTTGTCACACAGTTTATTTTGTCATTGTTTTGGTTGAAAGGAGCCAACAGCGACAATGTCAGTATGACATTATTACACAATGAGCTGTTAAAGATGCAGGATTTTACTTAGACTTCACACTAACATGGGCGCCTGAATGTCCTTTCTGTTTCTCACTGTACCGGTTTAGTTATTCAGCAATCTTCTTTAGTAAGTAGTATGATCTGATGCCTTATTCTCAGTCATCCTTGGTGGAATGAATGACCTCAGGGCCATTTTAGACCAGCTGCATACACTGACCCACACCTTTATTACTAACCTAATGTAATTGGAGCCCTTGTGTTGGCTTAGAGAAGCTGAGCCTAGCCTGACCAAACAAACCTGTATGAAGACAAATGACTGCAATTCAGTACATTGTAGCTGTTGGTTTTCCCGTTAACCATTCAGCAGGAGGTGAGTGAGAGTATTAGGTCGATTTCATGATGAACCCAGAGCTACAGGGAGATGGACATGTATCCCCTGCGGCCCGCATACTGTTAGATGTGTGGAGACAATGGTCGGACTTCAAAATCAGCTTACGGGGGAAATTGAAGAGTAAGTGTAAAGGGAAGGACAGGAGGCAAATAAATGGTCTGAAGTAAAAAGGAGAGTTGCATTATGATTATCACAGTTAAGCACAGCAGTGACACATGGCAGTTAATATATTTTAAAACCCGTGGCGCTCAACAGCCACATTTCCTTCCGGATACGCTTCTCTTAACAAAGTCAAACAAACACAGACACACTATAAATACACCGAGCAGATACTTCATTATTAGGTAAATTGATTCAGTTGCTTGTTAATACAAATATACTGTATATAATCAGCTAAACGTGTCAGAAACCCAGTTTATTTAGGTAGGTGAAAAGGAGCTGGTGAAGTTTGAACTACGCATCAGAATCTAGAAAAACAGGAAATAGTTTAATTTACACTCTTTCTCCTTCCTTCAGAATTAAGAGGGTAAGTAGTTGCCAGATTCTCCTAATCAAATGCACTTGATTAATTAATCAGCAAGTGTGACAACCACTATAAAAGCAGACGTATTGCCTCTTAGCTGGTCTGGAAGATTCAGGTGTGTGTTACACAATGCCAAAGAGGAAAGACGTCAGCAGCGATCTTAGAAAAGCAATTTTTGCCCATCAGTCTGGGAAGGGTTATAAGGCCATTTCCAATCAATATAAAGTCCATCACTATACAGAGAAAAAGATTATTCACAAGTGGAAAACATTCAAGACAGCTGCCATTCTTCCCAGGAGTGACCGTCCAACTAAATTCACCACTAGATCATACTGTGCGATGCTCAGAGAAACTGCAAAAAACCCAGGAGCTCCATCTCAGACTCTATAGGCCTCATTCAACATGATAAACATTAAAGTTCACGACAGTACAATTAGAAAAAGACAGAAAAAGTATGGATTGTTTGGAAGGGTTGCCAGGAGAAAGCCTTTTCTTTCTTTAAAGAAGATGCCAGCTGAAGTTTGCAAAGCTGCAACTGAACCAAAAGATTTCTGCAACAATATGTTTTGGACCGTTGAGACCAAAGTGAAAAATATTTCACCATGATGCACAGTACCATGCTTGGTGAAAACCAAATACAGCATATCAAACATCTCCTAGAAACTCTGTGGTAGGGGTGTGATGAAATTGCAGTCATTGAGTTCAAATTTCATTTTCCACAACTGTGGACTTATTTGTATAGGCTATTTCAAATGATTTCAAATGCAAAATTCTCTCCTGGTACTTTCACAGACATTCATCTACAAGATTTACAGAACTTGGTCTGAAGCAACCGACTAACTAACCAAACAAACAAAATGAATAAAAAAGTAACAGTAATGCAAATAACCACTTCTTACAACTAAAGTATAAATTTCTTTGAAATTAATGTTCAGTTAAATTAAATTCAGTTTTATTTATATAGCGTCCAAACACAACAACAATCAACTCAAGGAACTTTATATTATAAGGTAAAGACCTTACACTAATACAGAAAAACCACAAAAATAATGTGGCCCCTTTTTCGTATGTTTGAAAAGCTATATAAATTTGTAAGACACAAATGCTTTAATTCAGATGAAAAAGTGTGGCTCTTAAGCAGCACTCTGCTGTTAAAAAAAAAAAAAAAGCTGACCCACCCCCCCAAAGTCCCCCCACCTCTGCGCCTCTGCATTCTGTGTACTAGTAGGTGCCACTGAGTCTGAGTTTCATCATGGCATATTATTGTGAGAGTGGTTTGCACAAACTCAAGCTTGGAGCATGATGCGACTTTCAGGAGCAGCTTATTTTAGAGGCGCCAAGGGGCGCAAGGGTGATCAGTGATCATTCAGAGATTCATCTTAACGAAACATGAACTGTGCTGTAAACAGTGTTAGGGTGATTACTCAAAAGGTACTTAAAAGTAATGCTGTATGTAACTTAATTACTAGCTGGAATAAGTAATTAGTTTCACTGATCATTTCACTACTTTCTGTTACTCCGTAAAATGACCTGAAACCCGTCGTCTCATAATTATCAGTTTACAATATAAACGACAGGCTACAGTCCCAGACAACAACACAAATTTCTATCCTGATGACGACATACATACAATCTTTTCTTTTAGTTTTTCCATATGAACACAATGCCAAGTTGAAAACCACCCCAAAGAGACTTTAGAATCACTGTGGAGATAACTTTAATTTAGAAACATGAACAGGTAGAAATGGGGATTTCAAGCCTGACTGCTCATCACTGTCTTTGTTACCTGCTGAATATCAGGGTCTGGGTGCTCAGATGGGATCAGCATACACCCAGCTTTAAAATCACTCTAGGTTCTTGGCTAGCTTTGTGTTATTTGTCTTTACCATAATGCTCTCGTCCTTTTTGTGCAATAACAATAAAGATCATGTCAACATCTTCACTTCTGAAATCCACTGTGGAGGAGAAAAACAACAAAACATGTTTGGTCACTTGGGTGAGGAAACACCATGTCCACTACAAATATATTATTTTCTAGAATATGATGCTGGAAATTAAATAGAATAAAGTATTTAAAATGAGCTCTGCCTTAAACAAATGCAGAGTAATACGTCCATTTGATACTGAACAAGAATTTCTTTTGTTTTATGCTGAATAAATATTTTTTCTTTTGGCACTTTATGCCCAGTTTTCCCAATAATACAGTTTTGCGTGTACTGAGACGTTTTCATGGTGTTTCATTACTTCTTTTCCTAAATGAATGGTTTGAAAAAGCCCTCCACCACTTCTAACTGTCAGCTAAGAATACATTAATTTTGGTAATATAGTAGATATGTATTTAACTATACAAGTAGTAATATTTTACGTCTCCTTAACCAGTAAGGAGTGAAGAAAAATTAAGACTTCCATGCAGAGTGCAGACAGGCAACACAAATGGTATGTTTTAATCTCATCTAATTTGCTTTGTTAAATTGTTAAATAGTGGAGGAGGATGTTTTGGGTGGGTGAGTGGAGGGAAGCATCGTTTCCGATTGCCTTTCAGTAAAAGTCTCCATACGGCTTTTTATTATAGATGAGAATCAAGATGTTATTTCTACACAGCTGTTTCTGTTTTGTCTTAAAGTATCAGTGCTAATGTTAAATTATTGTCTAGTAAAAGAAAAGAAAAGAACAGTTCTCCCCTGGTTCCCCTTACAACCTGAAATTCATTTCTCACTGATGTCTGCCACTTATTAATTCTCATTGAATTAACAATGTTAAAGCTGCGACTGCCATTCAAATTTTTAGTGTCTTCAGAGTAAAAATTACAGATATCTTATAGCTGACATTTGCACAGCTCGCTCTGCTCCTTGTGCTCTGTTTTTTTTGTTTTTTTGTTTTGTTTTTTAGTAACAGAAACAACTTTAAATGTTATTTTACTGCATATTTACATTTTTATTCTTTGTAGAAATCAATAACGCTTAATTTCACAACACATTTACTCAGTGAGTTTGCCAACTTGCAGGACGCGCTTTAACGCAGAGAGGCTATAGCAAACTACGACACAGGGGACATCTCTCACAGAGTTGGACTATGGTGGAAAAATGGTGGTCTGAGTCTCAATCTGGCACAAATGTAAAAATCCTGTTCAAGATCAAGTTTCCAAGGTGACTGAGCACTGATGTCAGCGGGACTATGCTAATAAATAAAGATGTAAATAAATGATATCACAATGACTTTTACTAAACTTAATAGAGTTGTGAAGGAAGGTCAAGGAGTAGCCATTAAACTTTTCGTTAACCTGTTTTTATGCTTTCTGGCTTCCTCAAGTACAGTGGCATCAAAGCAATATGAAATACATCTTCTTGCAGACCAAACAAAAAAAAAGAAAAATGTATACTTATAATGTATATAAAGAAAGTTTGCATAATAAGCTGAAAATGTGTAGGAGAGGCATAAAGCTTCACAGTCATAGATGGAGTAGAGTGCAGTGTCTGAGTCAGTGAGCGTGGAGCACAGATTGCATGTAAATGATAGGTTGTACTTTCTGAGTTTAACAAGTAAAGGAAATGTGAAAGTGAAACAACCTCCTTTCAATAAGCCACTAGGGTGCATCTCCCCATGCCTATATAAAGGGAAAGCAGTTCAACAAATTTATCATTCCCTGCATCTTCCAGTTTTTTAAATTACAAAACATAGCCCATGGTGCTGTAGACTACAAAGCAAAGGAATGACAGCTGTGGTAAAACCTACAGCATGATATCATCATTTGTAAATGCGAACCTTCATGTTAACTTGAAAGGTCAATTAAAACTGCAGAAAAATAGATTAGTCGCCATTTCCTCAGTTGGAAACAGTCTGGTAACTGTCCAAGCTGTAAAGAATATACATTAAGCCTATATTTTAAACTTTTCAATGCGTGTTTTTCCATCTCCAAACAGTATACACAGTATAACATATTATGCCCACTGTTTTCAAACAACTGCCAGATTAGTCCAGAAGACTGACTGTGATATAAAATCAAAACCAAATAGTTGCATGCATTTTTGTGTAAACAAAGGTTTATTATAATAATAATAATAATAATAATAATGCATGTCTATTTGGGGAAAATAAAATAAGCTTCCTATAGCCGTATACAAACTGATACAGCACTGTTCTTGCTGCGCAACAGTTAGAAAAATGAGTGAGAATACTTCCCTAGAAATATAATTATACATTTATGAATCTAAAATGGCCCTCCGGCACAGTACTGGAGAACTTTAAGCTCTGTTGGAACTGTAGCTCTTGGGGAGAAGGAGGAGGGGGCAACCCCTGCCTTTGGAGATACAAAACACCCAAGGACTCCTTTTAGAACCAGCTGCAAGTTGTCTCTCTTTCCATTTGCTTAAAACAAAGAAAATAACGTGATAACTGATTTTGGTTCTACGCAATTTTTAACCAGCAAAGTTTATTTATATATAACAACAGTACAAAGTGAATCCTTGGCTTGCAAAATAGGTGTGCTTCATATTTACATTAGGTACACAGTAATATATTATCATAACAAAATCAAAGCAAATAAAAAAAAACAAGAGAACAACCTTTTTAAATATTTTAAGTTTCTTACAATTTTTCACAACACTTTTATAAAACAAGAACAGACAGCCATTATTATTATAATCATCATCATCATCGCCAGTAATTACTATTTTACAGAACTCCAGTGTCTACAAAGGGTTTGTTTACAATGTGTTTATAATGGAAGGATACTCATTTAATGCGCGGTGATATTCTGACTCGAGAGCAACACACTGATCTGGATTTTTCAGTTCCTGTCTGATGCCAAAAAAGCAAACACAAGAAATGCTAATTTAATTCTTTGTTTTGTATAAGGAATGGCATGCGCCAGTCAAAAACCACAGCACCATCTCTTCGGCAGCACACGTCACCAGGAGCCAAAAAGAGCACAAAGCATCTTCAATTAGTAATCAACTTCATCCGAAAAGAGGTTGTGTTCATGAGCATCTCTCCATATCACACAACTGGCAGTCAAATGGGATTCTGCACTGCAGAAAGAGTAAACAAACTTCTTTTCTTCTCAGTTCAAACTGAATTAAAAAGGTTTCTAGAAATGAGCATACAGCATGGAAACAAGCTATTATTTAGTAACAACAACAACAACAAAAAAAATCTCAAAAAAACCCAAAAAAAAAACCCTGACAAAAATGGTCTCTGAAAATTATAAAAAAAAAAAAAAATATCAAAGCCATTCTTCACCAGCCTGTGTGCCTGATTTTGTTAATCACTATTCTTTATATGGGGAGCTCATCTAAGAGTTGGAAGGACTGTAATAAACATACATTTTATTCCTTGGAGAAGGAAAAGGCATTTAGGTCCTGTTAAAATGATAAAAAGCATTACTTACATAAAAGCAATGTGAGGTATGAGGAGGATACAATTCTATTTGCTGAAATTGGGAAGACACCTTAATCAAAAGGAAGAAGATTTATGCTTTGAGTGTGTACTGTGTGTGTAATTGTGTACCTATAGCTGTATATAGATTGAAAAAAAAATTATTTAGTACAGAAGGTGTTTTGGTAAGGTAGGTGTGGACAAAGACTAAAACAACAGGAAGTCAATTTTACTGTCAAATCTGAACAACATTGCAACATGACATACAAAGGTTTCATTTCAATGTCATGTTCACTGTAAAGAAAAAGAAACAAAAAAGAAATTCAGAAATGACAGAACTATATAAGAAAGTCAAAATCGGCTAAGGCAGTTATGTTATAAGTTATCTAATATCTTCTC
Organism: Tylochromis polylepis; assembly: GCA_015107715.1. Lineage (NCBI taxonomy): Eukaryota > Metazoa > Chordata > Actinopteri > Cichliformes > Cichlidae > Tylochromis > Tylochromis polylepis. Next base: position 26,085 of record VVHJ01001744.1, read on the forward strand.
TTTTCTGTTGGCAAAGCACTTCTGTAAGAAGCTGCTTTTTCAGATGAATAAACAGATTAATTGGTCTTTCGTAGTTCTGCCCCCGCTGGTCGGGTAAAGTCATAGCACTCAGTCATCACCTCAGCCTGCATTTCTCCTTGCCTGTTAGTTTGATGTTTTTTTTTTTCTCTTTTCTTTACATCTCCTGATCACACTGTGAACACAACTGACTCAGATCAAAGAGAAGCTTCAAAGCTGGAGTAGGAAACTAGAGCTAAAGGGGTTTTCACTCTTTCTACCTCTCCATTGCTCCTCATTTCTCAAGACTTCTCTTCAAACAGCTCAGGATGCCGAGCACTGCACGAGGCAACGTCTACCTTAGCAAGGCCACAGCCTCTTCACCTTTCCTTTTACTTCATCTCGCCAAGACAGTTCTCAGCTGAGTGCCAGGGCCAGGTAACAGTACCAAAAAAAAAGAAGAAAGAAAAAAAAAGAGAAAGAGAGAGGGGGAGAGAGAAAAAACAATCCCAAAGGGCTCTGAAGCACTGAAAGGACGGTGTCCTAGACAAGAACTAATAGGTATGGGAACACTAGCAGGTGGGTATCTAAGGCCACAGAGAAAAGAAGCACCTTTCACCCACCTTTACCATGCTCTCAACACACACAATTGCAGTACACTGTACAACCCTTTACTACTACCTTTTTTCAAGTACTTGATGTAAACAAGCAAATATATATTTTGGAAGAAATGAAATAACCTATCCAGAGGATGAAATCTACAGTTTGTTGTCATCCAGCTAGAGTCTGGAAAGTTACATAAGCTTCTTAGCTTGTTAATGTTTGGTTCAAGTCAGGAGATGCATCACACAACACAAAACACACCTTAACTTTCTTTAACGCTGTCTGTTTTTCTTCTTATTCTCAGTTCTCTCCCCCCCCCCCCTTCTG
>VVHJ01001747.1:17752-30773 GCA_015107715.1 Tylochromis polylepis
TTTTTGCTAGTCTTTTTTCTTGATAGTCTCCATCCAGTTTAGTCAGTAAGTGTGCTGTGGTGGTTTCTGACAACTTGAAATGGCAGCCAAAGATTTGAAAAGTCATCCTGTCCTTCATCGTCTGCTTTTATCTCACTTTTTTTTTCTGTTTACTTATCAGGAAAACGACAAATCCAGATTTGGCCCTAACAGACTGTGTGGCTTCATACTAACCTTGGGGCATGTAGGGTGTCAGAGAGCACGCAAATGCAGCGTTGCCTTGAGGAATTGTCAGTGGAAATGCTACCACCAAATCAATCTCTCATGGGCTTCATGAGACATGGGTTTGGATGTGAGAATGCACACAAAAAGTTATATAAAAGATATATATATATATATATATATATATATATATATATATATATATATATATATATATATATCTGTCTCAAAGTGCAATCAAAATGTTTTATGACTGCCCCCCAAAAAACAAAACTGTAAAACAAAAAAGAAAGCTTAGTAAGCATGAGTCCCTCTTAGAGTTCTGTGCACAGCAGGAAGGGTATTTGACTGCACCTTTGAAGCGCTCAGTGACCACTAAGTTATACAACAGTCTTTGTAAAATTGTTTTTGAGGATTTTCTTTCCCCAATAATGAAGAACATTTTATATGATTAGAGAGATTTCCTCTGACTTATCAGATCAGTACTTACATCCTCAGAGTGCAGGATAGCATCCTCCTGAATGACCATGCTTCTTGCTGCTTGACCCAGAAGCTGAAAGAGACATTCAGACAGACCTTTATCCCCATAGTAACATCTGACAACGGTTTATTTTGCCACAGAAATATCAGGACAGCTGTCTGAAGCTGAAAAACCTTAACCACTTATTGACCCTGCAATAGATGGGCAGCATGTCCAGGGCATACAGCCTCTTGCCCTGTGATAACTGAGCTTTGCCACAGCCCCCGGCAACTGTGGAAAATTGGCCTCCCATTTAACAGAAACTCCTAAAAACATGGCTTCCTTAGGAAAAGGAAGGCAGGGTTTTTTTGTTTTGTTTTTTTGCTGGGGCAAAAGTCTGTTTATTCCACATTACATTGTATTATGGGATCTGTGTCTCCTCCTGGGATCGTTTGCTTGTTAGGCAAACACTATAGTATGGAGTGTCTGACCTACTGGGTCAGTTTTAGTGTTAGACCACAAGATTTCATGTTTGTTTAATATGCCAATATGAAATATTTGGTTAAAAAGAAAAAAAGAAACAAAAACTAAACAAAACCAGACCTCAGCTGTGCAGACCAACAATACAATCACAACCTGAGACAGTTAACCCTACACATTTAAAGGCAATTATAACAGAGGCCTGGTTTCCCAAAAGAAATTCACTTTTCGTTAGGTAGCTTTGTTGAAATACTTAACAACGAAACAAGATCGACACATCCATGTGTTCAATGAATATCACAAACCTGATTTCGTACTGTTATCATTTTATAATTTAGTCTTGGGAAGCAGCTTTAAAAAAAACTGCCTAAATACCTGCAGGAGTTACTGACATAACTACAGTGTGGCAACTTGCACATACAGACCTGCCACTAGAGTTAGTGAATTTCTCCCCACAGTCCAAAGACATGCGTGTTAGGTGTAAACGGAAGTGACTACGTTCATATAGTGCTTTTACATCTTTACAAGTCATCTGGTTTATGTTCTTTCAATGTTTAACAAAACAAATGATTTTCAACTCATTAACAGATGTTTCTAGTAACAGACCTGTCACATTTATGAACATGTTAGAATTGAAAACACCAAGTTCATACAGGACAATAAATGTCTCTGCAAACAGCAGCTCAAAACTGCCACAAAGCTGCAAACGAACAGCAACAGAAGATTGTATGTGTTCTGTTCATAAAGATGACACACAAAAGACCATGACTGACCCATTGAAAGAAACATACCAAACCATGCACTGCAGCTTCATTCAGCTACTTCATTCATTGCAAGGGCCACTACTGACAGAGGGAAATTAACACTGCCCAAAAAATCAGCGATTGCCCCAAACTCCTTCCCACGGGCCGTTAACAAACACTATACCCCCACACCCCACCAATCTGAGCCATGGTCTGAGTAACCTCCATCACTCAGGCCACTCACAGATGGACCAAGTCTTTTCTTTGTACTACTTCTAAGCACTTTGCAACTTGTTCTCCAGTGTGTGCCCTTCTCTTGTTTTTGCATATAATTCTCTTGTTTTGTATATATGCCCCTCAATTGAATATAGTTCTCCTTTTTGTTATTTATAATATTTATATTTTATTCTGGCACAGTTGGTGTGGTTAGTGTGCATGTACACTGACAATAAAGGGCAACTGTATTCTACTCTGTACCCAACTGAGTGAGACGGATCTGTTGATTCATGTTAATGTCACAGTGATATGTTCGTCATCCCAGCAGCATCCGCTGCGTCCTGTTTTCAATTTTAACTCAAATAATAATTACAGTGCCCTCAACTTACTACGATATTTTAATCAGCAGGATTTTCAGTACTACCCGAATGCACGTGCAATACACGTGCATGCGTTTGAAATTTCCCAGTACAACATTTGTGCACGGAGTGAAATATGTAAACAAATATCAGCAGTTAACATCTGGAACATCTGCCACCATAAGACAAACTCCAACTGTCGGAACAGCTGTCCACTCGTTTTCTGTTTGATTAATAAACAATGATAAGCTACAATGACGCATATATTATAGCAGCACTAGTCTTCTGGTGGTTTTTATTTTCTTTGTCAAATATTCAAGATAACAGCCTGAATCCTTCCAGCCTACACACCGATCTACTACTAGTTATACAATAATCGTCGGTTCCAGTAGTGTTTCCGTTTATATGTGCATTAGCTAACAATGGGCTTTCCATTAGCTAGTATTCAAAGCAGACGCTAAAAATAACTGACTTAAAGTCCCTTATGTGGCGTTACCTCCTGACTGCGGGATCCTTTTAGCACTTGACGTGTCAAAGCGATAACATCCCCGCTGCAGGAGCCCACTTTATCGGATAACAACCCTTTTACAGACTGGCCGAACCGCGGCTGGGAATCAGCTGAAGCCATTTTTCTGTTTTGGCTAGCGATGGTGCGCGGGAAAGGACAAAATACACAGCAACGGGTTCAGTAGATTAGATAGGGCTTCATTACAGACGCACAGTCTGGTTGTGTGGAAAATAAACTCCTAATGTGTTTCTTTCTCACTTGCATGTAATGTGGTAAAATCCTTTTACGACTCCATTCTATTCATCTATGGAGTTTATTATTTACATTTTTTTTGTTTCAGATTTGTGATGCTGATTAAAGTTGTACAACATCCACATTTACACCAGAAAACTGTGGTCACATCATATACTTCCAAGTTATTGCAAGTCAAACTAGGAATGCTACAAAGCAACAAATACTCTGCGACAAATAAACTTCGTGCATTCAGTGTTTTACTCAATAGTTGAGTTGTATTTTTATTCTGGGCTGACCTAACTGGATCTTCTTTATGAGGTACTGCACAGTTATGCAAGCTTTTACTTGTGTGTACTTTTCTTCTCTGTAATTAGCCCAGGAAATTGAATACTCGTTAAACTTAAGTAATACTGACTCTACTAAGTAACTAAGTCCTTTTACACTGCTTCCAAACACTTTCCTCTCCAGTGTGTGCCTTTCTCTTGTTTTCTATATATTTCTTCTGTTTGCAATTTATTCCCGGTATCTTTAATATTTATTTAGTTTTATTTTCTTTACTCCTGTACAGTCGGTGTCGAGCACCCATAATTTTGTTGTACATGTACAATGTCAATAAAGGGCTATTCTATTCTATTCTATTCTATTCTATTCTATTCTATTCTACACTTTTACAGTATCTTGTGTAATTCTAGAAAGATTCAGTGTCATCTTATCTTGTTTGAATTGTCACAGTCCTAAAGATTCAAGGATTTGGCCTTGAAGTTGTTACATAAAAGCAGGGCTCCGCAGTGGTTGGGAGACCTTGAACAGATATTTTCTGGGATGCTTGGGCTCTGTTGAACCAAACCCTTCTGTCACTAATATGGCTTGGTTTTTGTGTCTGTGTGTGTTCATGGTGGTGGGCCTCACTTTGTTAGCACTGCAGTTCAAGTTCAGGACATCTGCACATGGTTCTGGGGAGCCGCCACACCTCCCTGCACTACCACTGATTGGCAGTCTGCTGAGCCTGCGAAGTGAATTCCCACCTCATGTGCTTTTCAAAGAACTGCAGGTAAAATATGGAAATACATACTCACTGATGATGGGCTCCCACAGTGTGATTGTTATCAACCAGCATGTGCACGCCAAAGAAGTCTTGCTCAAGAAGGGACAGATGTTTGCAGGAAGACCTAGAACTGTGGGTATAACTCTCTCTTAAATGTCCTGTTTTGTTTGGTTGGTTTTTTAATTGTTTTCCATTCATGTCTTGTTTGTGATGAAGGTAACCACAGATATTCTGACTAGAGATGGGAAGGACATTGCATTTGGAGACTACAGTGCTACATGGAAGTTCCACAGAAAGATAGTCCATGGAGCCCTGTGCATGTTTGGAGAAGGTTCTGCCTCTATTGAGAAGACCAGTGAGTACAGTTCACTCTTAGAGTATGATATTTTTGTATGATACCACTCTCTCTCATGTGAGACTGCATATGGCAAGCAGATCAGCACCAATAAACCACAACAAGCAGACACACTCATTTAAACAAACAGACTGGGGAACATTTTTTACTCTTCAAAGCATTTAAAAATTACATACATTTAAGTGAGAACCTACTTATCAGGAATATCTAATCCAATGATCAGTGGAAAGTTCCTGTTTTTTACAAAGTGATTTAGCATTCTGTTCTAGTATAACGACAAATAAAAAAGAATAATAATAATGATAAAGGTTTTACTTCAGTTAGGTTTTATTTATACAGAGCCAATTTGCAACATGAGTTTGGCAACAGTAGAAAACCAAATACAGTAATATCTGTTGTAGTATTTATGAGTATTATAAATATTTAAGGTAATATACTTTGTCTTGGTCAGTTTGTGCGGAGGCCCAGTCTCTGTGCTCCATATTGTCTGAGGCAGCAGCTGTCGGACTGGGCCTGGATCTTGCTCCTGAATTGACTCTGGCTGTCACCAACGTTATCTGTTCTCTCTGCTTCAACTCAACCTACTGCCAAGGCGACTCAGACTTTGAGACAATGTTGCACTTCGCCCAGGGCATTGTGGACACTGTGGCTAAAGACAGCCTGGTAGACATTTTCCCCTGGCTACAGGTAAGCAGCAAGAACACGGAGCAGAAACAATCAGACCACAGTGTAAATGTGGGCAGTCAACAGAAAGATAAAGGACACCTCATTGTGTTTTGTTAGTGACATTACTAGCCACTGGCTCATTGTCACTCTTTATGGTGAAAGCCTCGTCTCACTGCACCATTTGAAGATGGCACTTGACAATTACTGCTCCACACACATGTGCAGTGCATGTTTATAATGATCCTAACATGATCGAACTCAACTCTAGATTCACATTTTGAGAGATGAGGAAGAGAGTGACAGTTACAACGTGATGTTTGTAGAGACTGTATTATGCCTATCATGCTGTTTTTGTTTGCTAAATATGTTTCTGTGTAATAAATCAGTGATATGTCTCTTTATCACAGATCTTTCCTAATGCAGACCTACATCTCCTAAAACACTGTGTTTCCAGCAGAGACAAATTGCTGCAGAGGAAATTGGATGAACACAAGGTAACCCTTTAACAACAGGCCTTATGCCATTAGTGGTTGAAATTTAAAGGTAGTATACAGTACAAACTGCTCTTTTAGTAATGTACCCAGTATCTTATACCATGTACTTGGGTCATTTAATTTGTACAAATCCGTTTGAAACATTTTGAGGCAGAAAAATAACAATGTTGTAGTAGAGTTGTGATCCTGGAACTCTGTGCAGCTCAAATGGCATCACATCGGTCTGTCTTAGCATACTTATTACTGTGCTTCAGTATAGCTCACCTGAGATGGTGAATATTATAATACATCACTACAGCAGTCACATTAAGTTGCTTTGCTAAATAAATACAAAGCGTTGCAATTTTGTCCAGTTTGTATCCTGTACACTGACATGTTGCTCCCTCCCAGGTGAATTACAGTGATCATGTGCAGAGAGACTTGATAGACGCTCTGCTAAGAGCCAAGCGCAGTGCAGAGAACAACAACACATCAGAGATAAGAGCAGAGGCCGTGGGCCTGAGTGATGACCACATTCTCATGACAGTGGGAGACATCTTTGGTGCTGGTATGGAAACCACTACCATTGTGTTCAAATGGGCCATCATTTACCTCATTCATCACCCAGAGGTAAGGCTTGATCAGCAGCAGTGTTTTCAAGAGGTGCGTGGCATTGGTTTAAAAGATTTCTGATAAAATGGGCAATCAAAAGACACTTCTCCCCCACTGTCTGATTGGACAATGGAAAGCAATTGTCACACAAGTGTTACATTCGTGCTGTAGCCTAAAACATGTTTAAAACTCGGAATTTAATTAATATCTGCCTTTTACTTTGAAAACACATAACTGCTTTAGTCAGCCTCAAGTTATCTAAGCAGTCACTCTCGTGTAGTCCACTAGATGTTACTATCAGATTACTAAAGTTATTTTATTGATTTATTTTGTTTACACAGTTTAGGCCCAACTGTTTTATATCACTTTCTCTTAATAAAGTGTCAGATTTTCAAATCTTTTATGATATGAATAGCTATAAGGATTTTTAATCCTTATAGCTATGTTCTAGCCTCAAAAAGAGCATATGCAGCAAGTTGACATGTTAATAGCTATAACGATTTTAACATGTCAGCTTGCTGCATATGTTCTATTTGAGCTGCATTTGTTGCCTTTGATTTCCATGAAAATAATGATGCACAAGCATCTCTTCAGAAAGTATACCTATGCAACATCATCAACACACACACACAGTCACTAATAAACTCAGCTGTAAAATCTGAACAAAAAAGACTTTTATCAAACTGCCAAGAAAACCACAGCTGAAATTAATAATGCACACTCCATGGGGTGGATGTAGCTAGAGAGTAGATCAGGTCATCTACTAATCAGACGGTTGGTGGTGTTCATGGAGTCACCTTTGGGCAAATATCCTTGGGCAAGTTACTAACCTGAAGTTGCTCTTCAATGCATCCATTGGAGTGTGAATGTGAAAGCACTTAAGCATAGAAAAACATGCTGACTCTCACAATACATAAGAGATGATAATCTTAACTTCTGTAGTAGCATGCTATGCCCTTTTTTTCCCCTTAATGTACAACTTGCAGTGTCCACTCCCCAGCAGCCATTGGGGATAATATTTTTATTTATTCTAATTAAATGCAACAGAGAAAAATGTGTGAATCCTGGGTTTGTGAAGATCTTAAAGAGCATTTCTGATGCACAATGCAGAAATTTCTGACAGAACACTACTGGTGCATGTTTAGGTGCAAAGACGTATCCAGGATGAGCTGGACAGGAAGGTGGGTGCCAACCGGCCTCCTAAACTCACTGACAGAGGCAGTCTGCCTTATCTGGAGGCCACCATTAGGGAAGTATTGCGGATTCGCCCCGTGGCACCACTACTCATCCCCCATGTGGCTCTCTGTGACACCAGGTACAGTGATGCTCACTGAGTTCAACTGCCATTCGCACTTGACAAACAATACATTTAATAAAGCCATTTTCACACACAGCAAAGATAATTGCTGGCTTCACCAGCCTCTTAAAACGACACAATTCTATCATTCAGACACATTTAACTTTGTGTTCATTCAGACATGACCACTGACTGAAAGAATATATAACTAACTCTCACAATACATAAGAGCATCCTATGAGAATATGATATAACCTTGTAGATGTCAGCTGGTTACTGGGAGTTCAGCCCAGTGAGACAGCCTTTGCAACTTTAATGAAAAAGTGACCAGGCTTTTTATCAGGACATGAAGTTTACTGATCTGTACAGACAAATAGGACTGATCTGGAATATTTTGTTTCTGAATGAATTCTTTAAAAGACATTTATCTAATGCACAAATAAAATTTTCAACCCTATGAGAAAACTGTGAGCTCTTTTCTCTGTAGCATTGGAGATTTCACAGTGAGAAAAGGAACGCGAGTCATTATCAACTTGTGGTCTCTGCACCATGATGAGAAGGAGTGGAAGAACCCAGAGCTGTTTGACCCTGGTAAGAGCAAACATCTGTCCAGTGTTTAATATCCAATTATGGAAACTGATTTTATTTACTGAGTCAATAGAGGCCTTGTCTGTTTGGTTTTTTTCGCCCTCAGTCAAGATTGATTAGTGGTGATAGAAAGGTCTGTACTGCACTGTCTCTGGCTCCTGTCATTGTTATGGCTTTTAGTAGTTTGGCCACTTAAGTTAATACACAACAACAGTGACATCAGGGTGCTTTATATTGTAAGGTAAAGACCCTACAATACAATCCTTACATGTCTTTTGATAGCTTTGGGACTATCACATTCTCCGAGGAATTTCTAAGGACTTTGAAAGTCCAAAGAGAATATGAATCTTGTTCCTGTTTGATTCACCGCCACTGTTTTAAGATCAAGATAAATACATGAAATTCTGGACAAATAAAAACCAAAATATCTATAAGGGATGGATCTGAGAGTTCTTTTAGTTTAATTTCTGTGACCATCACAGTTGGTGAGATTAAACCTGTTGTTATTGCTCTGCAGGCCGGTTCTTGAATAGTGAAGGCACAGGACTGACAATCCCATCATCCAGCTACCTGCCCTTTGGTGCTGGGCTTAGAGTATGTCTAGGTGAGGCCTTGGCCAAGATGGAGCTCTTTCTCTTCCTGTCCTGGATCCTACAGCGCTTCACTCTTTCTGTCCCACCAGGCCATGGTCTGCCCAGTCTGGAGGGAAAGTTTGGAGTGGTCCTCCAGCCAGCCAAGTACAAGGTGAATGCAACAATCAGACCAGGATGGGGAAGACATAAGTGCCAGGCATGATAGTCCTATGGCTTTAAATAAGTATGCACCATCAAGAAAGAAATCAAACTTGCAGCAGTGCACTGGACTTTTTTATGTGACATGAATTATTATTTTTCTGAAATGTGACACAATCTTCTGTAACATGTGACCTAACATTTGAAGTCTGATATGTAGCTGAACAAGTTATCTTTATTTTTCTACTTTGAGGAGAACAGTTTATATATTGACCAGTGTCATTGACTCTGATATACTGATATCAAAAATCCATATCAGAAAGCAGGCCATTTTCTAATGTTCAAACGTATAAGGTTACTTCTGTTATTGTACATTCTAAGACCATTTTGGTCATGTTCACCACATAATCTCAGTATTTTTCTTCTCTTTAATTTCGAGTTATTTTATGTGAATGGTTTAATGAGTCCATTCACAGGATGTACACCAAAATTTTACTGCAAAAACTAAAACTCAACACAAAGATATAACCAGGTTATCTCTCTTATATTGGATCAAAAGCAAAAGCAAAAAAATGTAACAACTTTATTTTGATCCTTAGAACACCAATACAAGTTTACACTGTAAACTTGTCAGATGTTTGTCATGTGAAAGTAACTACATGACAACTATGACAAAAATGTACTGCAGTAAAAGGAAAATGATTTCCCTCTAACAAATGTAAATGATCTTTAACTCAATATAGTAAATATATTGAAGTAGGAGCACTTAGGTACCTCTAAACTGCTTAAGGACAAGGATGTATACATAATCTGTTACACTGCACAAAAGCACACCAGGTATATCCAGAACTAGCTCACAGCATTGATTTTATTAATCACGTGGAACCTCTGTGTTGCTCTGGACAATGACTTTAAAAACAGTTTCTCTCGCTCTCCCGTTGCTCCTGCTTTTCTTTTAATTTGGTGTTGAGCTATAAGGTCAAGTTTATTTATATAGCACATTTCCAAACAGTCCATGCTGCACAAAGTGCTTAACAATGCAAAATGCCACTAAAATAAATAAAATGCACAACAATAATGCAGTAAAATACTGAAAAACAAACAAATAAATAAAATAAGTCAATAAAAACAATAACAACAACTAAGGCTGTTAAAACCATAATGTTTAGGTCAATGTGTGCTAAAAGCCAGACCATAAAAACGTGTCTTTAGTAACAATTTAAAATGTTCGCACGTTCATGCAGATCTAATATTAAGAGGAAGACTATTCCAGAGTCTGGGACCTGCCACAGAGAAGGTTCTGTCACCCCGAGATTGAAGTTTAGACCCTGGAATAGTTCAGTATAGTGTTTAGGCCGTGAATACACACCCCAAACCGATATACTGAGTTTGGAGGTGCAAACTAAAACAGAAATGAAAACAGACAATACATGATACGTAAAAACAGAAAACCAAACCAAAAAAATTCTGTTTGTTTGGGAATCCTTGATGGACTATGTGAAACATTTTGATTTGACAGACTGTCACCAACAGCTGTAGTAAAAATGCTGTGTTTTCTTTTTTTTTGTCTTTCTTTAAAATTGACATGTGACTATAAGTAATGTCTACACTGGGATATGCATGCCAATCCATAGCTTTTTTTCTTGTTTGCTTATATATGGCAAAAGAAACAATAAAAACATTGTTGAAAAATGTCTGTTTGTACTGTCTTTGTGTGTGGCAGACAAACCAAATTCCTACTAGCTATATGGAAATGCATGTTTCAATGTATAAATGTGTACAAATGTTATCATGACATTATCAAGACAGTATAGAGGAAGTGCTGAGCTTGCACTGACAACAGACCACTGTACTTAGTGTATGATCAGTTCACTAACAAAACAATTGAAATGTAAAAAATTAAAGTCAAACTTTAAACCTTGGTTTCTACAGTGTAATATATATATATGAAACATGGAAAGAGTTGTTTGCTTCAAGATAGTGGTTCTGCTGGATCTCCACAGGCAATGACACTGGTAGAGATGAAGTTGCACCAAAGGAATACTGAGCTCGGTTTCCTTCCTAAGAAACAGCAGTGGCTGGTAGCCCAAACTTCCCTTGAATGGGGAGAGGCCGATGGCAGACGATGTGTGAGAGTTCTGGGCATGCTCCACCCAGGGAAGATAGGAGCTCCAAGTGGAGTGTTTGGAAGATTCCACACAACTCAATGCTGCTTCCAGGTCTTGGTTTTTTTTTCGGTTTGGCATTAGTCTGTGGATGAAATCCAGAGGAGACACTGACCTTCTGATGGCAGAACAGGACTCCTTCCACACATGTGACATGAGCTGGGGTCTGACACATTGTCCAGGGGAATACCACGGAGGTGAAGGCGTTCAGTGAGGAGCTTAGCGGTTTCTGCTGTAGGTAGTTTGGACAGGGCGACGAGCTGAACTGCTTTAGAGAAACTAAAGGATCAGTGTGTTGCCTGAGGAGTCAGGGAGTCCAGTGACAAAATCCAGGGAAATGTGGGACCACGACCACTCAGGTACAGATAGACGTCCGAGGAGACCTGCAGCAGGAGGAGTGTGGACTGTCATATTTTGGGCGCAGATGGTACAGGCTCCAGTGTATTCCCACAAGTCTTTCTCCAGATAAGGCCACCAAAGGTGCCTCTGCAAAAAACTTCTGGTCTGTTGGACCCCTGTGTGACAGTTAAATGTTGCTGTGTGTGCCCAATGCACAGAGGAAGATGGGCAAATGATTCCTGCTTTGAGAGAGTCGTGGGTGTACCTTACCTTTCCATGGCTTCTCTCTCCGGCTTTGATGGGCTGTAGAGACGTCCTATTGGCAGAGGGGCGCCCGGGAGCAGGTGCAGTCATATGGTCTGTGAGACAGTAGAGAGAGAGCAAGATCTTTGTGAAAAACATATGCCAGGGCATGATAAGCAGAGGGAATTCTCGACAGATCTGGGCTTTCAGGACTCAGGGCTGATCACTGGGGATGGTCTGGAGGTAGGGCTAACTGTAAACAATGCTGGTGACAGTGTAAACTCCATGAAAGAATCTTATTACTAGCCCAGTTAATAGTAGGGTTATGAGTCTGAAGCCAAGGGAAACAAAGCACAAGGCAAAATTAAGAGAATCAAAAATGTAAAAGGTGATGTACTCATGGTGGTTGCCTGAAAGCAGAAGTGAGACTGGTTCAGTGTGGTGTGTGAAGGAGGCTAGCTGCTGATCATTGAGTGCCAAGACCGGCAGAGGTTCAGGGAGAGAGACAAGTGCAAAACAGAGGTTGCCAGGTTGCAATCCAAAAGGTTCTGCTCGGCCCCAGAATTGTTCAGGGCCTAAAGTTAGATAGAGTGGCTTTCTGGATCGAGAGTTGGTGGAATTGTGAGCCTAGGTAGGAAAGTTAGTAAAGGAACAGCCCACTAACTTCACTACTTTGACAGGTGGGTCCATCCCTGGTGGTGCTGAACCTGCTCTGGCAGTGGTCTCTCGTCTCATCATCCGATCTAATACAAAGAGAAATCAGATGATCAAGGGAAACAGGCAAATCTTTTGTTACCAAGTCACTTAAAATGTTTTGAATTTACCTTGCTTTAGGTTTAATAAGTGGTGAGCAGCCATGCATTCGCATTCAGCAAATTCAGCATCATTCAGCACGTCAACTCATCACCAGAAATTATAACCACCTATGTCCACAATGATGCTCCGTCTCACATTAAATTTTTCATGAATGTTATTCTATCCCCCCCTTATCTGGGGGTTTTCCATGATGAAATGAACGTTTCTACGTCTCTCACCCCTTTTCACTCACCGTGTGTTTATACACCACTTTGCATTTAATAATGGTTATTATTTATCTCTGGCTCTCTTCCACAGCATGTCTTTTGTCTTGTCTACCTCCCCTCACCCCAACCGGCTGTGGCAGATGGCCGCCCCTCCCTGAGCCTGGTTCTGCTGGAGGTTTCTTCCTGTTAAAAGGGAGTTTTTCCTTCCCACTGTCACCAAAGTTCTTGCTCATAGGGGGTCATATGATTGTTTGGTTTTCCTCTGTATGTATTATTGTAGGGTC
>VVHJ01001755.1:0-10879 GCA_015107715.1 Tylochromis polylepis
GTCATGGTTCGCTGTGTGGCAGGCAGGATGAAGGACCCAAATGCAGGACTCATACACGGGATTTAACTTAAAGAGGCTGCTTTATTGCAGTGCCGAAAAACACAAAAATAAACTTGTAAACTAAACTAGAAACTGGAAACAAATAACTAGAAAATGGAACACCTGGAAACAAGGGACGAAGATCACAGGGAGCACGGAGGGAAAACACACAGCATGATGAGGGTATGACGCGACACAAAGCAAAGGAAACACAGGGCTTAAATACACTGAGGGATAACGAGGGAATAGGACACAGGAGGAGAGCACAGCTGGGAGTAATTAAGCGTGACAAGACAAGGGGAAGCAAAACTAGACACACTGACGAGAGACATGAAACTCCAAAGTAAAACAGGAAGCACAAGACAGAGACACGGACTTGACACTAAACAAGGGAACACAGAGCACAGGGACAGAGGTGACACACAAGACATGGCTGGGGAACAGGATAAATCATAATACACAATCAGGGGAAAATAACTAAACAAATACCAAACACTGGGTCACAGACCCAGTACCATGACACTAGTCCTGTGCTTACAGATTCTGCATATTCATATATAGATAACTGTTTATAGAGATTAAAGTTGCACTAATAATCAAATATCATGACCAATCATCAAGCACCTTCAATTTTTGACACTTAATTACATGTTGCTGATAATTACCCACAAAGAATCTGAATATCATTTTTTTTACACTGCTACGAAAGTGGGTGACATTTTCTTTCTTCCAGTTTGCCATCAAGCCAGTTGTGTTTGCATTCAAATAACGTTTCCCTTCAAAGCCAAGCCAAGCTTACACTGGATGTTAGAGTGACTGTTAGCATCTCCTTTAAAGATTTATGTTTCTACTCCAAAAGCTGAGCTTTCAAACAAATGTCAAAGGTCGACGGTACAGCATCAAGGAGAGGCGTCGCCTGTCATATTCACCCTGTACACCCTTGCCCTCAGGGGTCAGACACCATCCAGAGCAGGTCACTGGGTTCTCGGCCACATGGTCACAGAGGACAGTACGTGCTCAATATGAGACATGAGCTACAACCATGAAAACACGGTCAGTGTGTACAGATTAACCTCTGAATTAACATCCTGTCCTCAACAAAGTCCAAGAATTACAGTAGCTGTGATTTATGGCTGCACAGAAGACGCGAAGGGCTCGGTGTGTTGCAATCAATTGTGGTCACTTTGTTTGTGATCGACTGTAATAAAATTTGAGTTGTTGATGGTATAACCTTTTAAAAAAATCTTTGTCACAGACATCACATTCCCCTTTACTCTGACCACCACTAATATTGATTCTCCTTCATCATGCATCTTCAATTTAAATTGTCCACTGCGACTACACGATGGAGGAAATATTAGCACGGTAACAGAGAAGGCACTGATTTGTGAAGTGATAGATAAAAAGCATTTATCATTTCGGAGTGCCCGTGATAATTAATTGATATCGATTGAAACGAGGTGTGAATGCTGATGCTAAGCGCGCAACTATGAGAGGCGGCAGAGAAGTGATGATCCAATGTTCACGCGGCTCTCACGTATAGTGTCCTCAGAAGTGTAATGCTCCTCTTCACTGCATTACAAGAAGTAGTGGAGATAGATATGCAGATATCTTGGGTAATTGAAGGCTATTATCATAATGCATGCTACCTTGTGTAGTATTCATATTCAAAAGGACAGGTTTGAGCTGAAAATATTTCAAGACCCTCAGCCTTGATTGCAGTTTGAGAGTCAGAGGATTGCAACCATCGATCTGAATTACATATGTGAAGAGTAGCATGAGGACTTATCTTTTGTCTTTGTCAGGGAGTTCATGCAATTTAAACATCAAATTATTAAGTTCAATATTTGATGTTTCTACCATTGCTGTTAAGAGGGTGATGTGAGATCTACTTGTGCATTGTTACAAAATGGAGATTTCACTATGTAGCAAACTCTTTGATCTCTATGGCACGGTGCTCACAAATGAGTCATTTCAGGGATGAGGAGGCGAAATTTGCAAGAACAACCACTGAATTTGTTTAAGCTGAAAGAATATTGTAGCGTTTGGAGTGAAAAATCTCACTTTATCATAGGAGAGGTTGTGCTCAGGGCATAGGAGCTCCACCTAGCTGTTTCAGAGGGAAGCCAGAGAAAGAAAAAAATCAACACTTTTTAGCTCCAAAGCAATCTGCAAAATTCTTCGAGCCCTTTCTCATATGGTGGCTACTGATGGATAGATTAAATAAGCGCTATAATTTCTCTGTAATTTTCCCTACCTTTCTAACATCTCAGAACCTTTGCAGCTCACTAAATCACTTGCTTGGCTCTCTGGTGCCAAAGGTGTCCACACACAGGGGACTCAACTTTGTGAGCCGCAGGAGCCTGAGAACACCTCTTGATTATATTTATTTCTCTGGGAAATATCAGGAAGCTTGAACTTTGCTCTCTCTGCCCCTTGTTGCGCTGCAATCAGACTCTGCAAAGCACCCTGTAATTACAAGGACCATCTCCTATTCATCAGTGGACAGAATGAAAATGCCTGCGTGTATAATGGACATCTCTATTCTGCTGGAAAGTATGACTGGGGTGATTTCTTTTCCAACTAAATGCCAATAAAAGGTCAGTAATAGAAAAAAAATTGTTGTGTTGAAAGAGAGGAAAAACAAAGTAAATACAGTCTGATGACAAGAAAATTTTAGTTTACTTGGCCCATGTTCTTTGAAACACATGTAATCATTTTAATACCAAAAGTTAGATTTGTGCAGCTCTAGGCTGACTTGATCTGTCAGCACAACTGATGGTTAGTTAGTAAGGGGACCGCCTAAGGGCTAAAAAACTTAACCCTGTACAGAAGAGTCAAAGTGCTAAAGTGGGTGAGTACTGCAGTTTCTCTGGTGGTCACTGGTAGCTGGTTCTATGAGTGAGTAATGTGTCTAACCTTACTGGTACAAGAGGTTCTGTTAACTATAGTAAGCTGGGGTTTTTTTTCTTTTTTTTTTTTTTAAATAACTCACTATTTAAATTGTATTAAACCTTAAAATTATGCATTTTCAGTGGTGTGGCTACTCTGAGTGACAAGTGTACAACTAGTTAAGTGCCACCTGGGCTAATTCAAGCTACTGAACTGGATGCCTTGACTGCTTTGTTGCTACCTTTTCGAGCTTTTAAAATTCAATTATCTGACAAATAACAAAGCTTTCTGTGGGGTTAATGTTACTGACAAACCAGTAAGAAGTCTTATGTGGTAAGACGTCTTATTTTTATACAACTGACCACTAATTACCAGGTATTTGTTTGTAATCACCTTGCTAACCAACATAGCTAGCACTAGCTGATGGCTCATCAAAAGATGGCTAACACTTGCTAAAAAACCAAAAGTAAAATGAAAATATGAACATAAAGCTGAAATGCAAATCCATAAATTAATCAGTATATCTTTTATATCTTTTATACAGACTTTGTTGGAAACCAAATAATCTGGCTCTGCCTAAATATAAGTCTATCTATCCATCTGCCTACCTAGATGATGGCCAGAAACAGCTGTATCAGTCTTCCATATCTCACTCTAGGAACCAAAGTGAATATTTATATTTCCAAAAATATCAAATTACTCCTTTAGACAAATGCTCTAAACTTAGTACACTGCAAATATTTTTTAGGTCTCATAATATCAGCTCAGGGACAAAACAAAATTTGCAATTTCTCTATTTGTTCTGGAAAGTCGCTCAATTAAGGCCAGTGATGCAAGTAGGAATGAAAGGAGTCTCACTATGTGACATTTTAGACATACTGAGAAGAAAAAAAAACTGAATAAAGCGGCTTGAATAAATAATGCTGCACTGCAATGATAATGTTGCAGTTTACAGAATCAAAGACTGGCACAGTGGACAGATGAAAATATAAGCCGATGTCAACAGAAAAAAATTGTGAAATCCACAAAAGTAGAAGATCTCAAGATAAAGATTTTTTTAAAAAGAGAGACGGGGAGAAAAAATTTAAGAGTGAGAAAAGATGGAGGGATACAGAGAGAAAGACAGTCTTCATAGAGATTTCTTCACATGCTTTTCTGTGATTTGCTGAAAATTCATTACACGCTCTCTTCTTTTTCCCACACCCAAAATCCTTTCACAGCATCCATAATTCTAAGCACTGAAGCAGCCCCCCTGTTCATTTTAAGACTCCATTGTTTCTTATCGCACCGAATGTGGTTGCTGCTCAGATAGGGTGTGCTTCTTTTACACACCAGCAGCAACAACAGCAAACGATAAACACCTCAGTTTGCTCCTTCATTCTTTTTCATCCTTCACAGTTTTTCTGCTTTGATTTGAGCTCCTGCAGTGACCAAAAGATATGAACAACCAGTGCAGAGTGACGCAGAGGTGTAGCAGGCTTTCACTGCTGCTAAATATATACTGTTACACTCATCTCTTGTTAGATTTTAATGGCTCCAGTGCACTCGTGTTGCAAAGTCTCTCCAGGCCAGATTCTTTCTCTTCCCCTCTACGCCCCTTCACCCGCTTGCCTCGGGGCATTAGCGGGCCTGCCGAAAGAAATCAACCCCGCATCACTGGAGACACGTGGACCCCAACCTCCCACCCCATGCTAAAATAAACTGCTCACCTTCCCTGTGTATTATTAGCACATCAGTCTGTTTTCAGGTGAATGGGTTGCTTCTCCTGTGCACTCAAGGTTACCCCGTTGATTATTTAAAGTCAAATAATGAAAGAACAGCTTGTGTTTAAGTACTAAAGCCTCTTAAAATTAAGCTTTCAGTGAAAAGACTAGGCTGGCTTCATGTACCTTGCACTGGCATGCGCCTGTAGTTATCCCATATGTAGCAATAATTTAAGATGCGCAGGGATGAGGAGAACCTAACATCATCACAGTCAACTGGATGCGGATTTGGCGCAACGGTTTTTGTTCCCACTGGCTTCCTGTGAACACCTCCTCCATTACACGAAGCTCCATACAGCTGTTCCAAAATGGCTGCCTGCTTCTGTGTTTCTGTTTGGTGTCAGAGGGCTAAGCGAAGGAAGAAATATATGCTCCTGTGGATACATAGAGATTAGGATTAGAGCGAGAGCTGCAGCATTTGGGGACTTTGTCATTAACAGCCAGTTTTAATCAGGGTCTGTCCCAAGGCTCTGCTGCTGCTCGCCTCAGGAGCCCTGCAAACCTCAGAGAGTAAAAGAGGCAGAGAGAGAGAAGAAGAAGAAACAAGGAGAGGAATACGAGAGAGGGAGGATAGGCAATGCAGGGAGGAGGAGAAGATGAGCAAGAGGGAGGGAAATAGGAAAAGAAGGCCCCATAGTATCAGGTACATTATTGGGAACAGTGAGGGGGAGGCAGCATGCAGAGTAAGGAATGCTGGATGTGTTTTTGCATGTACAAGCTTTGTATAGTCTATAGTAGGCAAGATGGCTACTGGATGTGCTTTACAATCTCTCTATGTGCTATTGATTTTGCTCCGGCCTGGTGTCTGTGTATTATTTGAATCTTAAGATGTCAGTGTTGGTAATCACCGGCTCCATTAAAAGGCAGGCAGCACAGCCACAGCCGGGGAGCCTGGGAAGGCAGATGAATTATTAAGGAGAGGATGATGGTGGTGGGACATTTCCACCATCGTCCTCACGAATGTCATCCCACTCAGCCGGGAGACACACAGGCACAGGCTGGCTTGACAAAAATCGACAGTGACTTTCTCCTCCCCCACCCGGAACCGGTTTGATCCTGATTGCAGACACTGCAGCTGGCAATTTCCAGAATAATCTGCAGCTCCAGCCCTGCCTGCCTGCCTGCCCTGCCCCCCTACAGATCCGCCAGCTCTTCCCACCCCCACCCTGCCTTGTGCCCCGGCATCCTCCACGGCCCTCCAGCAGCATCGATAATATGGACAGGAGGATAGGCCTTTGATTTGCTGAATCAGAGGATCCCATCTCGCCACCCCTGTGCGTGTGAACATGTAGATGAGAGAGAGGCCGAGTGAATACATGCAAGCTAATGTGTGCTTATAAAGTCAATAAAGCTACAACATTTTTCACACAAATAATATTCCCACAGAAATCTGAATTACAACTAGGCCGGGTTAAAATATGAACATATGAATGTAAAACAAAGAGCGTACACACAAGTGATTTTTTTTTTCTTTTTAAGGATGGAGCATTGAGACCCACACAAATCATTTAAGATGAATAAGAGATAACAGTCAAAATTATTCATCTGTACATTTGTCTGCTGGATTTTTCCATCTGCACTTCTTATCCTGGAACTTGTGTTTTAATTTTCATGAATTGATCATGCGCTTACAAAAAAACTGCAAGAATTTCAACACTTTTACTGTTTTTTTTTATGGCACCCATCTGGATTTTTTTTTTTATTTTATTTTTTTTAGTATTTATCAAAGATGTAGATATTATTATTGTAGATATTGCAGCTTCGGCGATGGTTTGTTGTTTAACTGTTATACACTCACCGGCTGATTCTTCAGATACACCTGTTCACCTGCTAGTTTAAACAATTTTTTAATAGGCCAATCACATAACAGCTACTCAGTCCATCTAGGCATGTAGACATGGTCAAATTGATCTGCTGAAGTTCAAACTGAGCATCAGAATGGGGAAGGAAGGTGATTTGAATGTGGGATGGTGGCTTGTCTGATTATTTTTGAAACTGTTGATCTACTGGGATTTTCCCAGACAACATCTCTATAGTTTATAATAAATGACAATTCTCTCAGTGAAAATATTTAATAATAAATAATTGCTGGTGTCAGAGGTCAGAGGAGAATGGCCAGACTGCTTTGAGCTGCTAGGAAGGCAACATCAAATAACCCCTCGTTACAACCAAGGCATGCAGTAGAGGATCACTGAATGCACAATACATTGAACTATGAAGCAGCTGTAGCTGGGCTACAACAGCAGAAGACCAAACCGGGTGCCACTCATGTCAGATAAGAACAGGAAACCGTAACTACATTTTGCATGGGTTCACCAAAATTGGATAATGGAGGATTGGAAAAATGTTGCCTGGTCTAAAGAGTCTTTATTTCTGCTGAAACATTCAGATGGTAGGGTCAGAATTTGGCTTGAAAGCATGGATCCACCCTGCCTTATATCAGTGATTCAGGCTGCTGGTGGTGTGATGCTGTTGGGGATATTTTCTTGGCACAGTTTGGGCCTCAGAGTACCACCTGAGCATTGTTTAAATGCCACAGCCTACTTGAGTTTTTTAGTAAGTGATGTCCATCCCTTTATGATCACAGTGTAGTCATATTCTGATGGCCACTTCCAGCTGGATAACGCACCATATTTTGAGGCACTAACCTCAGCTCATCTCAAACTGCTTTCCTGAATATGATCATGAGTTTACTGTATTCAAATGGCCTCCACAGCCTTAAAGGGCTGAGCTAAAATAGCTTGTTTCAGAAAGTGTATAGACTAAGAGGCTGCTCTGAGATACCAGTATAACATATACATGGATTATTTTCATTTGAGTCAATCAATAATATGTGCTACAAAATGACCATAAAAGGTTAACCTGTCTGTGACTTTTGTACTGTAATACAATTCATACAGTGTTTCAGACTTCAATGCTGACAGTAAAGCATGAGTAAATTATAAAAGAAGACAGGAAATATATCTCAGAGTTAAATGCATACAGTGTAAGAGAAATAACAAAAACAACAATTTAAACTTAAAATTCACATAAATTCTTTGCATTATTTACCTAACACTCAAAAAGAGTGATTTAACATGAACTATGACATCAACATAGCTCTCCCCTATGCCAGTTTTTAAAAGCAAGAGCCAAATTCACATCATCCAGTTATACTGAAAAGCACCAGTTTATGTGTGCTCTTGATAATGGCATTAGGGTTTTAATAACGGAGTGAGAATATGGAACAATGACCACACTGCATGGCCAGAATTCATGTAATATCTTCAGAGGCACCTGACATGGTGACAGTGCGCATCAATGTTGGGCAGACTAGGACAAGTCACTATTTCCCCAAGAAATGGAGAGTAATTTTCTCTCTATTTGAGAGACTGCGTCTCAGCACAGATAGACATAATAAGATGTAAATTGGCTGAGGGCTGATATAGGGAAGGGTTGCCTCACTTGGAGAAACATGAACAGCAATTAACCATGGGAGAGACGAGTGCGCATTGTCTCCATGGATGTGAGCTTGAGCTGCTCCATCAACCACAACATTATCATCAAAATGCACCAAAATGCCCGACCTAGGAAGCTGCAGACTAACACCACACCGGCTCACTGTCTATATTTTTTATAACACGTTCAGACAGCTTTTCAAATGCAATTATGTTGACAACCGTTTAAAAATGCTTATAGGGCTTTTATTAAAAATATAAGACACACATTTAAATTCAGATGTAATTTTTTGGTTTATATTTTGACTCTGAAAAATGTAAATTTTTCTAAAAAGTGAGAAAATGCACATAATACTATAATATGCAAATCGCAGGATATCCCTTTCAGAAATGACAAGCTCAGGATTTACATCATTTATTTTTTCTTTGTGGAATTCAACCTAAAGTCTGCTGGTTGAATCAATTTGTTATTTCCGTTAAGTAGCAAGACCAAAGGTAAGGAAAAGCGTTTGGAAAGAAAACATTAGAGCGAGCGTGTGTGCACATGCACGGATGTGTAAAGTGCATCTACATGTTTACTTTTCTGCTCTTGTTTTGGTGGTAATTGGCAGCTGGTTTGGGAGGGCCATTGTTGAAAAGTGTGGCCTGCCACTGACAGTGATTCCCTATTATTACTGTAAGAGAACTATACGCTTAGAAGGATACGGGCTGAGAACATTTCATCCCCAAATAACACCATAAATATAAAAGCATGGGTTTGTGATGGAGGCCAAACGAAGTTCTCAGAGATGAACAAAAACACCGTTCATTACATTTTCTCCTGTAATAGACTGAATAAGCGGAGTTATCTCTAACTCATGTAACATCTCTGTTGGATGTAAGCCGCACTGAGAAAATGTGAGTGGAGGAACTCAATGAATGAGTTATGTAGAGTCTGTCTTTAATACTTGAGGTCTGTGGCACTGCTGGACCACCATGCCAGTCCATTAATTACTATTCTCCCCCCCCCCGGATGTGAAAGGTCGGACCTAACCCATGAGCCGAAGACTCAAATATCCAGAAAAAACATTTTAAAGAGATATTTAATAATATTTATAATGGGCGGTGCTGAATAAAATACCTGGTTAGAACCTGCCATCCAGCTGGGGCCTTCCTGTGCAGAGTTAACATGTCCATATTCCTGCGCTGGTTTTCCCCGGGTACTCTGGCTTCCACCCACAGTCCTAACACATGGATGCTGAATTAACTGGTGATTTCAAATTGGCTGCCAGTGTAAAAATGTGTCTCAATGGTCACCTGTTTCTATGCGTTAAGGCCTTTACACATTAAGAGATACATAGCTATTTGATTTATTTGAAATTAATGTTACTATAAATTATTGTTTTCTGTTACATTGTTACTTTGTGGTTGGTTAGATTTTGTATTATGCATGAGTGGTAGGTGCACATAAGCCGCTGCTTCGGCCTACACCCTTTCTGTCTGAAATATAGTTGGGTTCGTGTTTTTTTTTCCTTGTACTGCTTGTTTTGTTATGATCACATAGAAATAAATTAATTTATTAAAAAAACAACAAAAACAAAACAGATCTGACCAATCAGACTGCTGCATTTGGCAACAAGCGTGCTCATAACTCACAATGTGAACCGGTACTGAATATATAATGATATGGAAATAGTAAAATAATATTATTTAACCTCAGGCACAGCTAGATGCTGCTTCGAGTCAAATGGCTCTCCAAAATTATTTCTCTGCTCCCGTAGATGTGGTCACAATCTCCCAGCTGCTGCTTTCTCTTGAGAATTGGATGAACCCAGAATCTCCTTTTCTTCTGGTTCTTGTTTAGAAACATCAGGACCAGCTCATCATTGCTTGTTGTTTACTCCATTTTTTCCATAGTGCTTTTTTTAGGACAATTTTTTTTTAACAAAAATGCAATGCTTTCTGTGCGTATATGTGTTACTTACAAATTTGCTTCTGAAAAATCTGGAATTAAGCAGGTTTTTTTCCCGCAACGCGCTCAGTGTATAACAGCCCTTGTAATATACTGGTAAGCTATCCAGGGTACACCAACTGGGGTAGGCTTCAGCCCCCTGTGACCTTTAACTGGTTATGTAAAAAAATGGATGGATGGATGGATCTACAAATAATTAGTCTATAGATCAAAAGACTGAATTACCACAAAAATATACAGAGAATAGAATCAGTTGATAGTAAATGTCATATAATTACTGCTCAAAATATTAAGGGAACACTTGAACAATTTTAACTTTTAGTTTTAACTATATGCATGCAATATCATAACTTGGACAGTGGGCAGGCGGGCAAAGATGTGTTTAGAAAGAACTAGTTTGTATAATGTCTCTGACCGCATTGACAAGCAAAAGAGTATATAGGCTGAGTTCTGAATGCCGCACTGCGCGGTGAGGTTAAAGCTGGACACTGAGAGGCGAGAGCTGTAATAATGTGTGTATGGGAATAATGATGCATGCTTTCAGACAGTCTCTCCTCTCTCTTCATGGTGTTGTACTTATTTGCACAAACAAACAGAAATTGCTGTGCCAAGAATATAAAAGAGCTTTAGAAAGAAGTTCAAAGCCTTTTGCTAACTTTCTCACCTCTGTGCCCCCTTAGTTCTGATGTCAGAAATTTGTGGGAGGGAAGGGTTTCCGAAGGTGTTCGAAGTTTATACAGAAGTTAAGTGTAACTCTGCAGTTGGAAACACGGTTAAGTGACAAAGTGGGGGGGGGG
>VVHJ01001758.1:0-12796 GCA_015107715.1 Tylochromis polylepis
AATGGGACACAGGAGGAGAGCACAGCTGGGAGTAATTAAACATGACAAGGGGAAGCAAAACTATACACACTGACAAGAGACATCGTGGCTCAAAGAGTTGGCAGTTCGTCTTGTAATTGGAAGGTTGCTGGTTCGAGCCCCAGCTCAGACAGTCTCAGTCATTGTGTCCTTGGGCAAGACACTTCACCCGTTGCCTACTGGTGGTGGTCAGAGGGCCTGGTGGCGCCAGTGTTCGGCAGCCTCGCCTCTGTCAGTGCGCCCCAGGGTGGCTGTGGCTACAAAGTAGCTTGCCATCACCAGTGTGTGAATGGGTGGATGACTGAATGTGTAAAGCGCTTTGGGGTCCTTAAGGACTAAGTAAAGCACTATACAAAATACAGGCCATTACCTTATTTGTCATAGTTTGTCTCAACTGTTTGTTTGTTTTGTTTTTTTCACCTCTTTTGATCTGGTTCTCATTTAGTTTAGTTAATAATACTTAGTTAATAAACTAACTGTCGTAACAGTAGTAAGTATCTTCTAAACCGGAGCTATTTTTGGGCAGTAAAGAAAACATGCAGGAGCTGCAGTGTATTTCCACAGATTCTGAGGTTACTGAATAGGACTTTGGATTAAAACAGGTTCTAGCTTGTCTCTCTTCACTGCTATTGTTTAGCTTTTATTTGCAGAGGAAAAATATGTGAAATATTTCCACCTTTATTTTTTTAAATTTAGTTTTCATTTAGTTCTTTATGGGAAACTGGTCACGAGGTATGTTTTGTCATAGCTTTTGGTGAAAATGTAGTTGCACATGTAAAACAGAACTTTAATGACGAGCAACAAACTAGACTGAATAAATTATAAGCTGTGAAGTCATCTTATGTAGACTTTTGTAAGTATAAAGGAAATATTATAAACAATATCTGATCTATTAGACATCTGGCAGCACCCTTTGACAGCATGCACACAAACCTTTTGTCGTCTCACTGCAGAAGACAAAAAACATGCACAGTGCTTTAACAAATGTATTAAACTACCTGTCATAAAAACAAGAAAAGACAAATATTTTAGAAATCTTACAAGCGAGTATTTGCACATAAGTCAGCGTCTTGCATGAAAACCAACGGCAATTGTGGTAGTCTGCTAGAGATCAAAGTACTCACATACTCACAATGAGGTTTTTGCTGCAATAACGTCATTGCAGCCAATTTCACCTGGCAGCAGCAGCAGCAGCAACCTCGGGCAACCATCTGCAAACCAGTAGTGGAATTCATATTTTCCCTTTGCAAATGGTGGTTGCTGTAGGGTTGCTGTGGGGTTGCCAACCAGTCTCTAGACCTGTATGACTCGTCCAGAGATCAGAAATTACATAAATTTTGTCCTTAGAGTCCTTCTGTTATAAGATTTACATTTGGGTTTGTTAAATAGATGAAAATTCCATATCACAGATGCCAACGTTAACCCAAGCTTAAACATTTTACTGCTGTCCTGGTGATTGTTAAGAGAATGAGAATGGGTATATACTGTGTGGTGAACATGTATGTGGTGATTCCTGTGTGGGTTTCATGTGTATGGAGTTGCACATGTCTGAAAGTGGCTACTGTCTTATCAGGTATGGCGATAAAGGCTCTCTGCAGTGAGGTGTTGCTGAGCTTCCACAGACTGACAGTAGCAGCTAACATCCTGCTTCCCTTGTCATCCTTCTTATGCTCTGTCCGCAGCTCAGCACTCCACTTTCTCTTGATATCTGCTCCACCTCTGCCTCCTATATCTTGTTCCCTCTTTAGCTCTGTGCTCCAGTCTCTTAATTTCCATCCTGCATTCTGCTCTTTATGTCTTTCTACTCTGCCAGCTCAGCTCTCTCACATCAGGCATCCCACAATCCAATGCGCTCTGACCTCAACCATGCAGCCCAGGCACAGAGATTTATGCACATGTCTAAAGTGCTGTTTTGTGATTGTTGTTGTTTGTAACAACTTATAATCAAAGCACTTCGCCAGTTCTATGGAAGTTTCTTCCTTTCCGTTCTGTTGTCCAGATCATCACTCACTGCCATCTCAAAACGAACACTTAAGACCGAGACATGACAGATGAGGTATTATGAGTCGGAGCGATACCAAAGGAAGGGTTTGCACAGACGTGTCTCATGAAGAAAAAAGATCACTTGGTGGGAAGACCATATCCTGGAAGTCCATTTCGGGCTCAGGACTGAAACAGCTGCTGTGGCTTCTCAACCAAAGGAATGATGAAGTTTAAAGAGAGAGAAAGAGAATCCTCCAAAAGCATCGCCTCATCCCTGCCAAACAGGGGCTACAGGGCCTGACGTCTGCAACAATGCCAAGAGGAGATGATAGGCCGCAGTAAAACCAGTCCGAAGCATCTAATTTAGGAGCCCTGCATGGCTCACAAAATACCGAGAGGGAAAAGAGAATAGCTCCCCGGCCCGACATGGAAACTGTCTGGGGGGAGTCGGAGCCAGTTAAAACAAACATGAAAATAATTGACGCTGCCTGGCTGGAAGACAGCTATGACTGGTGTTTGCGCTGTGACTGTGAAAGTGCTTTAGTGGCACTGCAGCTGGCCGCCATATCTTCCTGTCAGGAATGACGCTGCAGTGTCTGCTGACTGCGCTATCAGGAAGCCAGCAGTCTCTCTCCATGTGCTAAAAGCCTTGAAGCTACCAAGCCAATTAGTGAACACCGTTTGAGGAATGGGAGGATGTTACCTCTGCCCTGTGTGTTATGCTCTCCACTTCCTGTTTGCTTTCCTTCATTCTCCTCACTCAGGGACATCTGCGGAAGCTATTAAGTGTAGCCTTGCTACCACCGAGTGTGAGTAACAAATACACACCGGAGGAAGCAGAAGAAGTTCAGTTTTTTTCTCTCTCTCTCTCTTTTGTGCTCCATTTATAAAAGCATCTTCTTATGCTTACAGCTCGCTGTTACTGCTCACCTGTGGTCCAAGCTGGCAGAGAGGTTTGGGAGGAGAGTGATAGGAAGGAAGATGAGACAAAAAAAAGTGATGGATTAGGCTGTTGATTGTTGATTGACCAATGCTCTGAAGTTCATAAGCCGGCAAACTCGAGAAATGCTTGCAGTCATAACTGTTTTCCACATACAAATAATTAATCTCGAATTCACATTTCTAAACCCAATATCAAACAAACATGAAGTCTCAAGCTCAACAAACAAAATTGCTGGGAATTACTTTATGTCCCTTAGCTTACTTTCCTCCAGCAACTCCTGAACCCAAAGTCCCGATCACTCCAAATAAGCTTGTGCTAAAAATTGAGGCTCAGTTTTCAGCTGACAGTTGCATTCACTCTAAACTGGGGCAGCTATTATAAACAAAACTACACATGCATTGTACTGTCACTATAAATCCATTAGTTTCAGTCTATTGGATTATTTTAAAAGTAACTTTACAGCTCATCAGTCTTTGAGAAGCAAGTAATGTCTGGTCAGCCTGTTAGCATCCAGCAGATAGCCCCGGTTTGAGACAGATGAAAATAGAAATGGGAGTCACATTCCTTCCTTGTGTTTTTAATATGATAATTGAGAGTCTAATTGCAGCTCGGTGCCAGAGAGCACTGGCCTGCTTCTTATTTACTCTTAGTGTATCTAATCAGCTTCCTGCAAGCCTGCTCTATCTGAGAGCTATCGCTGAACAGTGGGCTGGTTAACCATTGGCTCCGTGCACCACATCCAGACAGATTAGATTTATGCTCACTCCCTGTACAGCTGCCAAGACATACTCTGGCTGCGGTATCACACTTGCTGTCTCAGGGTAAACCTCCTGAGTCACAGTCTGAATATGACGACTATTTTCTGCCCGTATTTCTCTCTTGATATGACTCTGGCACAAACTCAACACCGTTTTCTCCAGCGCGCTACGAGAGCCAGCAGAGAGTGGTCAGTGTTGATTTTTAATTGTCAAGCAAGGGATCATTTAGGAGCTGGAGTGGATTGTGTACTGATGTTAACAAGCTGCTGTAAATGTTATCAGAGTAAAGGCTGTTATATAAAGTGGAATGTGGGTCAATAGTATGATGGCCTTTATCTCACCTCCTTTGACTTCTTAAGCAGTCAAGCGGAGCAAGAATCATTAGATCACTGATTTCTGGTCATGAGTTTTGGTTTATGGGTCACCGCATCAGCCAGCGTGTGCTGAGTGTAGGAGGAAGACAGATTTATGCTTTTCAGTCAGTGACCCATTTCTAATTACTGTATAGTAAAAGAAGCTGATGACCAACTTTAATTGTTCCATGTAGTTGCAGTAAGGCTGGTTATAAGCTAAGGGTAAATGCACTATATTTTCACTAAAGCTCATCGGTCTTTAAGAAGCAAGTATAGATGAAAACAAAAGAAAAATCTTTACAAGTGGGCAATGCGATGAAAAAATAAAGCCACAGTAAGATTACTGTACCAAATGAAATGGTTTAAAGCCTCTTATTAAGTACAGGTGCACTTTGCATAAATATGATCTGAAATTCAGACCTGAAAACCAGGTGGGGAAAAGTGCATACTATGCGTGTCATTTTCATCAGACTTACATAACTTTGCTGTCATATATACTTTGATATATTTCAAAGAAAAAGAAGCCACATGGTTCAAAATATTCTTTCAGCTTCTGTTGCAACTTTTTGTTTTCACACCAACGTTGACTGGATACAAAGTTGCAGCTAATTTTTTATACACATTCTGGCCTTAGGATGGCACTGCAGCAAACAATCAGACAATATTATAGCAATATACATTCACAAAGTCCACTGCTTTGTGTTCATATAGAGGTATCAGTCATAAAACTGAATCTTGTCAATTTTTGAAAGCTTCAATTATACAAAATATTCCCAGAGGACGGTGGCTTTAGAATCTGGGGTGTGACTTCTATCAAAGACACTCCTCGGTGTTTCCAGCTTATTAGTGTGGTGTTATACTTATTCCTCTGTGTACCTAGCTTTACTGAAGGCAACAAGTTTATGCAGGTCAGGAGAGGTAACTAAAACATGAAGACTAACTTTGTACGCTGGGGAGGGTGGTGGTGGTTGGGGTGGTGACTTCTTCCATTTAACCTCGTGAGAACTGAGGAAAAATGAATCTTCCCATTGAGCTTTTTTGTGATTTTCTTCCTCTTTGGAGCTAAAAGAGGCCACCCATATGCATGAGCTATCAATGGAATGCATCAGGACTTTAGGATAGCTCAAATAAGTCAAAAGATATAGACCAAAAGCAAATGTCCATTAGAGAGGATGTAAATAAATAGGCTAGTTCTCACGAGGTTAAAACTGAGGTCCTACAGAAACGTTTGCTCGTGTCTTTGTGTGTGAGGCTATGTCAGACTCGTGGCTCTTTCACACATTATGCACACAGTCCTCCTTTTTCCAGCAAATAGCAGCTTCCTTTGAGGAGTAGGTACGATAGGAGAGGAGATAAGACGTTATTCTCAGGATGAAGAAGATGGTGAACAGACAGGCGCCGACATGCTCTCTCTGAACCTGTGCTGCACAAAAAAAAAAGCATCCTAAAAAACATTTGATCTAACACTCACTCATAAAACACTCTCAGATCCTCACATATATTGATTTTAGTTTAAGTTAAATTACCAGTAGGGTGTGATTTGTGCCTTCTCTCGACTCTGTGCGCATTTACTTGAAAACCTTTGAAGAATAACTACATGCTGAACCCCTTTCCCAATTCATTCAGGCTGATAAACCTAATGAGTAAGAACAGTAACACTTTTACAGGAGAACATTTGTCCGTCCAAGTCCAGTGCTCACTCACCTTTTAACTGCAGTTTGTCTCCATCAAAACAAAGAAAACGTGCTGAAAGATGCTAAAATGTAAACCTGAAGGAAAATACAGTCACATAGGAAATCTTTTTTGGATTTGCAAATATAAATCACCCATTTTACAGTACATCTACTCATGCAATCCTTGCTTGGAGAAAAATGATTGTTTAAATATTTACTTTTTACATCATCAGTACTTGTTTTTAGGCACAGTCCTTAAACCGGTAACAGCTATCACACAGTAGCATTTTGGGACTTGAATGACTAACTTATTTACAGTCCTTTTACATTTAAAACATTACCCAATCCTCTTTAAACCATGTTTCTGTGTTTGAGACAAGCAGGATGGGTGTCTGGGTTGGGGGCAGCAGTTGGTGTACATTCCTCATTCCCCTGAAGCAGACTGTGTGGCGGGATGTTAAGCTGTGAGGTGGGATTGGAGCAAGCAGAAGCAATGGACCCTTGGAGAAAACGTGGCTCCAACTGAGAACAGACAAGGCGGTAAAGTCCCCGAGCCCACCACCCAACAACGGCCCCAACTGCTCGCTGTAATTCTACCCCAGATATAACATCACACCCTGGGCCCTCGGCGTGCCCCCTCTTAGCCCACTTCCCCTTTGCTCCAGGGTCACCGAGGAGGGGGCAACACTTTCACATCAATGCGGGGCTGTGTGGAGGCCTTGCATAGCTCAGCTGGAGCTGTTAACTGACTCACACATTTACACCATCTTTGTTTTAAAGCCCTTCTGCCGCGGTCACGTCCGCTCATGCCACGTTTCGATTATGAACTGAGAGGTTTGCTCAGCTTTTCTAAACTGGGGGACTGTTATGAAACTAAAAGCATGATTTCTTCATTTATAAAAAAAAAAAGGGGGTAGGTCAGTGTGGAGGGAAATCTTCCTGTGGGTGTTTATCGGGCTCTCACAGAGTTAGGACAGTGATGTTTGCAGGGATTAAGTATCGTGTGGGTCCAAATTTAAATATTTAGCTGACCAGGCTTTTGTTATATTTTGTACATCAGAAAAGAGCTTTCCTAAAAGGGCACATTAGTGTGGTCAGGATAGCACTTTTGGGCCTAAGTGGCCCCTCGGCTCACGCTGAGTTGAGCTAAGTGCAATGCTGCCACTCCTGCTGTTCCTCGCAAACACATACACTACCAAATGAAACACAGGCAGACTCCCCAAGCAGCAGAGCCTGTGGTTTGAGCCCAAAGACGAACCTATAACTGCCTCTGGGTCTGGAACTCTTCATTTCAGACTAAATTGCACCGAACTGGTTTTCACTTCAGCGTCTCTAACAGATAACTCTTTGTATGATTCAGACGAGCTCATACCTGCAACTGGAGCTGGTTCACTCCATTAACAAAAATCAGCCAGTTGACAAAACCACATAGCCTTAAGTTCCTCTTTAAAAATTATATGATAAGGTAATCCCCCTGTGTGAATTATTTATTCTTGGGGCTGTGTGATCTGTAGGAAACTGATTAATAAATACGGCCAGATTCTGATGTGTAAAGAAAATAATCTAAAGTTAAGAATCTTTCCGTAGATTATTATTAATGCATAATTTGAGAAATAAACTGAATTCGATGCATCAAACAAAGGGAGGAATAGGACAGGATCCCTGGACTGTAGATGCTGGTGGTTGAGCTAAGGACAGATGGAGGCTGGAAAGTGGAAATTGGGACGATGCATGAATGATCTGGTCTGGAAGCCAGAATGGCTGAACAGCAGTGAGTTTTAAAAATGCAAGAACAGAAACAGAAAGCCCCAAAAAACAGACGTACAGACCATTACATGAGAATGATGACAACCCAACTGAGAATGAGGAGAGCATGAGCATGTGGAAGAAAGGACGTGATTAAAAGTAGATGAAACAATGCACTCATTTAACACAGCACTGTTTACTGACCACACCAGCGCTGTGCACTGTTTGAAGGAGCTGCAGAGGATAAGTGGTTTTCAATACTTCCACTGTGATGATGCAGGATATTTTATTTTCCTCTTTTCCTCATTTTCAAACTTCAATCTGTAGAGCAATTGGGAGGAACATGAATCTAAGCTGTGTTTACATACACTTTTTAAGTACTAAAAGCTGCATAGCTTTTAACAGACACACCCGATGCATGTACTCAGATGGAAACCTTTTTCCATGAAAAGGTTTTCCTCCCATGATCTAACAGCTAACATTTTTCCTGCTTGATGCGTCATTTCTATTGGCCACACGGGCATCATCACAGCATACCAAGGTCAAAGTTCAATTTTGTTGAAACGAGGTGGCAGGAGAGTTTTGCAGAAAGCAAAATCTTTCGTGTGAGAATCTGTGTGTGCAGAATTATTGGGCAGCTGTTGGTGTTGTAAGCCTTGCATTCAAGGAGTCTGTCAGTGTCTTAGTCTGTTGATGTTCAAATTTTCTTTAATGCATGCGATGGAGAATTGTACTGCATAAAAATCATGTTTTTTAAATTATTCTTGAAAGGTCTTGAAAGTTTTTTTCTGCAACACAGCTTGAAGAAAATGTTTTCTCAAAACTGGCAGTAGGTTTGGGAGCTAATGTTGAACCTATGCTCAACCCCAATCTTTAACATAACCAGCCCATACCAGTACCTATGTCTGTGAAGGTTCTCAGTCATCCAGGTCATGGTAGTCTAAGGAGCTTGGAAAGAAAAGCGTCTGAATTTCTCTAAGTTTCTTGAAGACGTTTCACCTCTCATCCGAGAAGCTTCTTCAGTTCTAAGAGCAAATGGTGGAGAGTCCCAGATTTAAAGCCTTATGGGAGTGTCTCCCAGGAGGGTCATGGACCCCCTGTTGATCCTCTACCTAATCACACGAACCCAGGTGTGAAAACGGGTGTGGGTCTCAATCAGCCAAGGTTTCGGGTGAACCCATTGTGAAACCTATCCCCACCCTATCATGTGATTTCCTGAGGTCAAACGGCCCAGGATGTGAGTGGGCATTAAGGGATCTCAAAACTGGATCTTTCTTTCTTCAGATATTTCTTAGCCAAGTCTTGGTGTTTCGACTTTTGTGTCCTGTTCAGCGGTGGTCAGGTTTCAGCTTTCCTTACCTTGGCCATATCTCTGAGCACTGAACACCTTGTACGTCTTAGCAGTTAATTTGTGTCTTTATATTTTTTCTCAACACACTTCTTGTGACCCTGTTGAGTACAACAAAACATTTGATGGTTCTATGATCACACCCCAGTCTTTACAATTTCAAGAGTGCTGCATTTCTCTAAAAGACAATTTTTGCCTATACAGAGTTAAATCTCTTTTTTTGGCCCATTTTGGCTGAGAAAAAGAAGCAACCTAATAATTACTGACACCTTGAAATAGGGTGTTGATCTCCTTAGGCCACACCCTCCCTCATTACACAAATACACATCACGTGATATCCAGTAAATGTTCAATTTTATACAGCTAGGAGCTGGAAAATGTGCATGAAATTGAGGATATGATCAAAATACTCACTTGCCTAATCGTTGTGCACACACTGTACTGCTACCAGTACAGGGAGGTTGCTGCCCACTTCTTGCATGAACTGACAGAATCACATGCAAGAGTGCACTGCACAACAATTAGCCTTGTTCATATACAGCAATGAATAATTAAGGACATCAGCTGTACAACTGAGAAATGTCGTAAAACAGTATTAAGTCAAAGCATTTGCCTGTTTCTTTTTTACTGTTTTACCTTCAAACTTGCTCATAGTTCAGCTGTCCTTTGCAATCTGTTGCTATCTGGGTAAAGTTGGTTACTGAGACCAGTGAGTTAATGGAAAACATGACCTAACCTAAGGTTTGCTTGTCTAAAAATTCATTTTAACAATATGAACATGTCAGTGCACAGTTCACTGGGTCTTGTTGCAATACGCCGGTGGAAACCCTGACTTTAGCAGTTAAATGAAGAGTAAAGGCAAAATGGTTGAGCCACCATGGCATTCATGCACATGCAGACTAGTATCCTGGTTGTGATATGCTGGATAGAAACCAGGATACTGATAGTGGAGCATGTAAGCTTACTCATGGACAAAAAAATGTCTTTGACTGTTTTGTCAGCTTCCCCTTTTGAGCACAAGAATGGACTTTGGAGTTCAGAGTCAGCCCGATCGTAAACTCAGACGTCCATAAAATCAGACTTCTATCAGTCTTTAAGCAGCATGGCAGTCTTAAACATGTGACAAGACAGATGGCATTTTGGCAGGTGAGCTGATGTCTGTAGCCACTTTGACACACACAGACACACGTGTGCGCACGTGTGCGCACGCACGCACACACACACACACACACGGGGAAAGCAGGCTGTTTGTCCTAGCACTGGTAATTGCTTTACTTGCTTGCCATAAAAGCAATAAAGCCTTATCTCTAGGCAAACACAACTGACCCATTAGTGCAAAGGAGCACTGTAAATATCGCCCAATTATCAATAATCCAGCAGGGTGGCGTCTCACATGCACTTATTTCCTTCTGTGTCATCATACAACTAAGCTATGGCAACTAATAGCTGCTGGATAAGATAGTCGTACATTCCTTTCCTCTTGGAGTTCCTCTTTAAGGGGAGGAAAAACCGGGGATCATATGTGGAATGAAATCTGATGTTTAGTTATAAATGCTCCTTCTGCTCTCGCACACCCCTCTCTCTCCCCTTCTCTCCATCAGGGTGACTGGACGGTGCACGGCTCAAAGGGATATCGGGTTTCTGTTTGTGTCGCTTCCATTGTGTCGGACACGGGATGGTCGTGTAATTGCTCAGGAACAATACACAGCAGAGCTTTATGTTTAGAGCACACAGCAGAGTTGCAGTTGACTGAGGTCGTGAGCGAGCCTGTTCACAAAGCAACAACAACAAAAAAAAACCCTACAGTGAAGTGCTGACTCTGGAGTGCCAGCTCATCTAATGCAATCATAATGTTTTCTCTCCAAAGAACCCTGTTGTTGCTACACTTGTAAAACTCCCCTCATTATTGTTAGACTTGGTCTGAGCTTTGGGGTTTTCTAACTGGAAATAGATACGTCGCTGTCCTTTTGAAAACAGCTCTGCTGGTTTACGTTCAAAATCCCCCCCCGGTGAAGCTGGTGGTGACTGAAACAGACATTCAGCAGGATACACACAACTGGTGGATACAGGAATTGTTCTATTATAAATTCAATGAAAAATTTTATATTAAGTGGAAAGAAACTTTCTGGAAATATTAGCAAGCTGTGTGGCATTGACATGCCACACAGCAACAGCTTGAAATGTTTTAAGGAAGTAAAAAAGGGAAACTCACACAATCCAAGTACTTCAACAAATATTATCATACTCTAATAAGCATCCAAAGACTGAAAGTAATGGAGGATAATTTGTGCTGGAATGGAAGTGGGAAATTTCCTCCACTGTATGGAAAAGTTCAGGGAATGAGTTATGAAAGTTTTGGGTGGGTGCTTTGGTTCTGAAAGGCTTCGACTGCTCATTTGTAATTATTAGAATGACACATCTCAAATACTAAGAATATATATGAGCTGCCATATTTTTTTAAATAAATGGCAGCCAGGAGAAGTCCAGGATTATTAAGTTTGGACAAATCCAGTGGCTGAGAGAGCATACCATACATCTATGCTCAGATGACTGAAAGGTCATCAAGGTGCCTGATTACATTTGAATCCTTTTAGTATATGGTTATGTTTTTTTATTCTGCATGCTACTCAGTGTGATTCACTGTAATAATCGTGCTGCAGTTGTGTTTCTTGCTAAATTCTAAACTATTAACAGAATTGTAGGTTCACAATCGACTGATCAGTTGGAGGATCAATATGCTTTAATCCAGCCATTTTCTCATTGGTCGAACAATCTTCAGTGTGACTTTGATAAAAATAAAAAAGTAAGATAACCTGTTTTTTTTTTTCCTTTGGTGGCAGGAAAATTTACACGTGAATCCATAATTAAGATCCAACAGTCATCTCTATGACTCTATGATTCTGCATAGTGGGTACTTCACA
This sequence comes from Tylochromis polylepis, assembly GCA_015107715.1. Taxonomy (NCBI): domain Eukaryota; kingdom Metazoa; phylum Chordata; class Actinopteri; order Cichliformes; family Cichlidae; genus Tylochromis; species Tylochromis polylepis. The sequence continues at coordinate 11,744 of VVHJ01001758.1, forward strand.
GACTTTAATGCTAAAACTTCTTGACTACATATAACTTAAGCTGATTCTGATTCTATTATTTTTACTTACCTTAAAGTTTAAACTTTAATGCACTGACACTTTTCATGTACAATATGAAAAAGAAAATGTTTTTTACCCTCATTTTTCTACACTCTATTTATTTCTTATCAAATATTCTTAGTAGGGTCCCTTGAGATATTATAAAATGTTTAGTCTATTATTAACAGTAATTACTGAGTAACCAGGTGAGAATTATTTCAAATGATGAAAACGCCACCGTTTTATGTTTGTCTTTATAATTCTTGTAGGCTATGAAAGCTAGCAGGTAGCCTGCACTGAGACTGATTTGGTTAATCCACAGCTAACATCCAGCTAGGTCATGTGGTGGTGTGGTTATTAGTGCCGTGACCTCACAGTAACGCAGTCCTGGGTTCAAATTAAGGCTCGGACCTCTCTGTGTGAAGCTTGCGAGTACTTTCTTTGTGAATGGTTGTCTCTGTGCGACCCTTGAATTGCGCCTTTAGCAGTGGATGCACTGAGCAATGCTTCATGGAAGGGAACACGCAGAATTTTATTCCACAATTTAAAGCTGGAGACTGTTCACAAAAACCCCCAATAAATATAAATCATGAGTGATGTAAATGTTAAAAATGAATGATTTCCATTTCTTGTCTTGCTGTCCTCGTTTTCATATCCTAAATAAAATAACTTAGTATGAAGTATTAGGATCTAAGGCCCCGTTTACACATCTACGTTTTCCCTTAAAAACGTATACTTTCCCCTTCGTTTGCGCCTTTCGTTTACACACAAACAGAGATGTCACCTCTGAAAACGATTCTTTCTAAAAACTCCGGCAAAAGTGGAAATTTTGGAAAACGCCGTTTTCACGTCGCAGTGTGGACTGCAAAAACGGAGGTTTTCGGAAACGATGACGCATTTTAGTCATGTGATGCAGTCATGTGACCAATTCAACTAGATGGCGGACGGCATTGTACAGCAGTTGTTTTGTTTGCTCTCAATTTTGACGGCCCTATTAAAGATTAATATCAGTTT
>VVHJ01001759.1:0-11646 GCA_015107715.1 Tylochromis polylepis
CATGGACCAATAGACTGGAAGACATGTTTGAATAATGATGCAGGTACAATGTCAAGTGAACAAGAGGATGCTTTCACTGAATTCACTAGTTTTACCAGCTTGGGTAGAGAAACAGGAGAGAAAGTATCCAAAATGATGGGCCGAGATGGGGTAGAGACAGACAAAACAGGTACTGAATGTATAAAATTCATTCTTACGTTATTAATTTTTTCAAGCAAGCAAGAAAGAAAATTTTCACAATCTTCATTTGAGGAAATAGGCTCTACTCCTGTAGTAGAGTAACAGTGTCACTAATGGTGTTGAACAGCACCTTAGGGTTACCTCTGCTCTTTGCAACCAAGTGTGAGAAATAGGCAGCCCTCGCATCTCCCCCTTAACAGGTCAGCCAATCTTAATGAAACTCTTTTGATTTTTATACTAATCTTCCTTCTGCGAATGCGACATTATGTTCTCCATTTGCATTTGTTTCATGTGTCACATTCAACGTACGCTGCCCATATATAACTTAATAGTATATGTGGCAGAAATCACCGCTAAATATGCACTAATGAATTTGAAAAAGCGCAGCTGCCCTGGTCATCAGTACCAGACACTTCAAATTAGTAGAATTATGAAAATGAAATTATTTAACAGATAAAGTAGGGTACACACTATAAACTGACCACTGAGTGAAACTGTGAAACATTTATGCTTTCACATGACACAGACAAATTTATAAACATGACTTCACATGTCTTATGTGTAAAGCAAGCCCTAAGAAAACATCTAAAAGATGTTCATGTGTAGAACATCTGTTAGATTTCTGGACTTCTGTGACCAAATACTGAGTTTTCCCTTAGTGACAGATGACCTCAGGTTGGAGCAGCGACAGAAATCTTTGGATGGCAGCTTGAACTGTCAAACATAGTTCAAGTAAATCATTCGAATTTATTATTAATATGAAAGGAGGATTTAATGTGGTAAACCTCACATATTTTAGCAGATGACACAGACTGACAGACAAAAAGAAGAGAGGAGAAAGGCTTCAGTCAAGTCTTTTTACAGTAACTTCAGTATATTGTAGTGAACAGCAGAGTAGCCACATGGTGACATTTGTGACTCTATCGATGTCAACCTAATTTTACTGTGAAACCAGAAGCCCCGTGTCATCCTCATGTGAGAGTTGAGTAAGAGGCCTAGAATACACTGGGGAGATGATACCGCACACACACAACGCACGCACGTACACGCACATGCAAAAAGGAAAATGAAAAACACTGAAATTTGCACATGTAAAGGGAATGATAACTGCATGATGTGTATAAACACGCACAGTGACAGGTATTCATAAATGTATAAGAGTGGCATGGATGATGGCATACACCCGACAGATACAAGCAGAGTCTGAACTTAGTGACTCTCAGGGATTATGGGGCAGATGCCAACTGAATGGACCATGTTGGTGTGACTAGTGGGAGGACATATGAGTCCCCAGTGGATACTACAAGTGAACAGGGCATTGACACAAGATGGCAGATAGCTCCTGGTCTCCAGCTCTCCAGCTCAAACTCTGTTCTGTAGAAGTGTTGCTCAAATAAGATATTCTTTTCACTCTCAGTATTTTTGATGGGACTATAGCAGCCTAGAGAAATGTACAACATGTGCTTCATTGGACCACCGTTCAAAAATCTCTACAACTAGATTTCTATCAAATTTGACACACACAACCATAAAACACTTACTGGCCACATTATTTGGTACACAATGCTAATACTTGCTAATACTGGCTTGGGTCTCTTTTGCCTTGAGAACTGCTTTAATTCTTCATGGCTCAAATTCAACAAAGTGCTGGAAACATTCCTCAGAGTTTTTGGTTTATATTGATATGATGGCATCACACGGTTGCTGCAGAGTACCCACAATGCAAATCTCCCATTCCACCATATCCTAAAGGTGCTCTGTTGGCTTGAGATCTGGTGACTGTTGAGGTCATTTGAGTACAGTGGACTCATTGTCATGTTCAAACAATTATTGTGAAATGATCTGAGTTTTGAGGCACAGAATACCCATAAAAATATAGATATAGTCAGCAGCAATATTTAGGTAGGCTGTGGTGTTTAAATGATACTCAGTTGGTACTAAGGGACCCAAATCGTGCCAATAAAATATCTTCCTCACCATTACAACACCAGCAGCAGTAGCCTAAACCAGGTACAATGAACCCATGTTTACCTGGTTACACCACATTCTGATTCTACCATCCAAATGTCGCAGCAGAAGTTGAGACTCATCAGGAACAAGCAATGATTTTCCAATCTTCAGCGGTCCAGTTTTGGTGAGCCACAGGTATGAACTGTAGCCTCTGTTTCCTGTTCTCTGCTGCTATAGAACATCTTCTTTAAGGTTGAACATGTTGTACATTCAGAGATTTTTTGTTGCATATCTTGGTTATAACAAGTAGTTATTTGATCTACTATTACCTTCCTATCAGCATGAAGCAGTCTGGCTATTCTACTTTGATATCAGGCATCAACAAAGAACTTTCACCCAGAAAGTCTAAAGTTTTTACCTGAACATTCAAATGGAAGCTAAAGATGTGGTTGCCATATTGGCATGTAAGATTGTGAGTGTGTATTAAAAAGAAAGGGGGTAGACTGTGTATGCTCCTTGGTTCCTGTCAGACCTCCACACAGCTGGTTTATCAACACGTGAACTCAGTGTAAATAGCCAGTTTAACCAGGAATTAGACATAGACTCTACTAATCTCACAATGTGAGTATGTAACACACACTGTTAATTAGCCGTTTGTGTTAGGGTAGATTTCTTATCTCTTTACTGGTAAATTTAGCAGCTGGTCTGTAAATTTTGGTCTGGAAAAGAGGTCATTAGATTTAATTTAACTTAAAATGCTTTGGTCAAAAAATAGTCTGTCAACACAGCACAGAGAAATAAAGCTGGCCTCTGAAACTGTAGGGTTTTTGTAGCCTGTAACAGCTCTTATTTGATTTCTCTAAGTTTAGCCTCAGCCAGTGTAATTGCATTTCCTTTACTTCTTGGACAGTTATAAATAAATTGGGTCTTGAATTTATTAATGCATTATTGTAACATGCTACTGATCTACAAACACAACAGGTTGCCCATCATTTGAGATGATAATGATCCGCCACAGCAGCTCACCTCTCAGATGTTATGCTGCTAAGATAATTAGATTGTACCAGAGTTGTGCTTGGACTGCAGTAGTAGCATATAGAGGAATTCCTGTCAGATGACTTAAGTTTCCGACAAACACAATTTAAGGTAACTGGAAGTGTCTTTGAAATAAATCAGATGTTTACAGAGCAATTCATCTGCTAAATTGAGGGAATCTTGGGACAATAACAAAGGGTCATGTAAGTGTAAGCACACTGGGTTTGCTGTGAGCAGCACAGCGAAGGTTTGTGATTTAGCCTGGTGATGTTTTATACCACTATTTTCATTTGGACAGATAAATTAACAGCACTGAGGTCTCACTTTTACTGGTTGTCTGTGGAATTTTGCGTGTTATCTGAGCACCATCTACGTCAATTTGTTTTCGAAACTTAGCAATGAGGCAAGATTCCAGTTTACGCCAACACTTGATGAGTACATGCAAATGTGTGCCTATACATTGTAAGAACTGGATATTTGACCTCTAAACTGCCAACTGAACTCATGAAGTGTCCCCTGTAGTACAAAAATGATACTCTAAGCTCTGCAAAGCTCTGATTTGTAGGTGCTACGCAAGGTTTATCAGACCAACGTCTACATGTTGTAGCTATGTGCTACCACTTGGTGGCATTGTCAAAAATATGTGGAACAACTGGCCATGTTGGCTATTATTGTTCATGTTTGCACAATTTTCCATTGGCCTACGCATAGCATTATGCTGTTGAGTGATGACTTGTTAGTTGAATTCCCATAAACCTTCTAGTTGTGTAGCCAAAGGGTTACTCTGACAGGCACAAATTTAGGACCGTAAATCTGGCTTTAGCCAAATGCAAAGTTTTCTAACTTCCAAGTTTGCATTCCACTCCACATGTGTATTAGTGTTTTTCCTGCTGGGAATAACCCCTCCTTCCCTGACAGCCTGTAGATTGTAGAGTAAGATGGTGATGATATGCTAAAAAACATCAGTATGGAAAAGTAAATGATCAAAAATGATGCTACACTTAAGAGATCCTGTCATATTTTATATCATATTTTGATGTTACCAGTGTGAAGAAAAACTGGTTTTAGAGTTTTAGAGATCCTTTTTGTTTGCTTTTTATTTTTGTTGGTATGTTGGTTTGTTTATTTTTGCAGTACTGTGAGTAGCCAATAGAGCATATAGGCAACAAAGCTGAGTGCCAATGTTGTATCTACCCGTGGTAATACATATACAAGGACACGAGTTGCTAGCACAGTTGTGTGTGTAATGGACATGCGTTTCATGACTTAGAAAATGCATTATATGCTTTGTGGATTACTATTTTAGTGATCCAGTGTCGAAGTTAAAACAGAGTTAAAATACAGACTCCTTCCTTTATTATTTACATCTAAGGAAAGTCTGTATGTGCCATGTATCATGTGAGAGTTTCTACCTGGAGGATCTAAGAGGGGGGGATGAAAACAATAATGTGGAGGACAGTAAGAGGTTTAAATGAGCCTGCTATGATTTTCAGAAAGTAAAAATAAAAGTACTACACAAAGTGATATGGGAAGCAATTTCACTGATGCGTGTTGGGTGGTGTTTCCAGCAAATCTCGCCTTTCCTGTGCGCCATGTCACTTTTTACTCTGAAGATTGCCAGTTAATTACTGTCCAAGAGGACCTCAGTGAGAAAACAACAAAAACAGCCAGCCAGCATAACCTTTGACCCCTCCTTCTAATCAGTCCATTTAGAAAAAAATTTAACTGGATACTACTTCCTGATAAAAGCACAATCTAAGGCTTGAACATGGACATGGATCTTGTTTGGGTTTTTTTTTTAAATCTTTCATACGCAGAGAACAAAGGTCTATTACAGAAAGCAGGTTTAACAAAGTCTGAGTCTGTTCCTGATTAACCCTGAGATGGGAAACTGGTTCGCTACCCTTTCCCACCCCCAGTTGAGTTAGGCATGTGCAATGGGCTCCAGTTCCAAAATTCACCAGCGTAACCAAAAAGCAAGGAACAGAACCTCAGTTTTAAGTCTGTCTGACGATTTGCAGTTTAAAGATATTTCTTTTTAAATCGCTTTAAACTACATTCAGTCTGATTTAAAATTCTTAAAGTTGTTTCAGCTACACCACAATCACTCTTATTTGGTTACAACATTGATGATAATTTTCTAAATCTTCATACATGTGTGTTTTATTTCAACAATGATTACTACAGTAATATACCATTGTGTTCAGAAGTTTACCTAACCTCATCATGGGAATGAATGTCATGGTAATTTGGGGCTTTTAATGATTTCTTTGAACTCTTCTTTTCCCAGGGTGGAATGATTGTACAGTATAAATCTTTAATGACAGAAATAGAATATATGGTATTTACAGTATATATAATATATAAATTTTCAAACCTTAGAACACTGTACCAGCTGCCAAGCATAGAGGTGGTAGCATCATGCTCTGCAGTAGTTTTGCTTCCAGTGGTACTGGTACTTTACAAAGTAGATCTAATACTGAAGAAGGAGGACTACCTCCAAATTCTTCAACATCAAGTCGACAGGTTGTGGAAGAGATAAAGCAGGCTGACATAAAGTTTCTGGAGTGATCTTCCCATAGCCCTGACCGCAACCCCATTGAAAATTTGTGGACCGGGTCTGTGCCAGGAAACCAACCAATTTTAATGAACTTTACCAGTTCTGAAAAGAAGAGTGATCAAATATCCAGCCAGAATTATGCCAGGAGTTTTTTTTTATGGCTAACAAAATCATCTGGTTGATTTTTTAATTTGCTAAAGAACATTCAGAAAAGAAAACAGAAAACAGAAAAGAACCCAAAAATGAGATTACCAATCATCTGAATTGGCCCCAATTCAATAACACAATTACTCAAATCACCTGCAGAACACCCACAGAGTTTATACTACGTCAGATTAATGTCTCTCAAGATAGGCATGAAAAGCTGCACATACACAGAGATTAACTGTTGATCCAGAATTAAAGCATTGCTAGTTTATGTGCACAGAAAAAATGATATGAGACTTTCTTGTTCTCTTTTTTCTCTTTTAAACATAGTAATGTCCCATAAGACCGCAAAACCATAAAACTGAAATTCACTACATATCAAGCTCTTCGACCAATCTTATCATCATCACAAGTTTGTTTGCTTTCAGTGTTTTTCCAAGACAGGGTTTCCATTTTATGCTTGATAACATTGCGTTTTTCATGACTAGCAAATCTATACTCGTGATTATGTTAACAATGAGAAGTCCAAAATAAATCATTGATGTGGTCATGAAGCGTTAAGCTAATACTTGCTGTGATCCTCTAGAGATGACGCTACAGATACAGAATCTAAAACTTCTCGACACAAATGAGAAAGAAAAGGGGCGACACGTTCATGTATGGTTCCAAAACAGAATGGATAATTTATCCGCAGTGCAACTGGTAGCGTTGAATCAGATTTCTTTCTCTTTATTATTCATTGTGAATTGTTAGCTGTGCATAGAGAGCTCTCTTAGTTTCTTTCTTTTTCTATTCAGTTGACATTCCTGACGGGGGGAAAATCCAGAATTCATAATGAAGTTCAAAACATTACATATGCAAGGAGAAATTTTGGATCGCTCGCAGCTACAGCTTTGCAGTGTTCCCGCTGCATGGATCTGCACCAACCGCTCTAATGCCAAAAGAGCATGAAACAGAAATGACATATGCTGCAAAACTTGAAATGTATGTAGCTTCCTCAATATTATCCTTGACTGGCTCGCTTTGTTTCAAATGTGTGTCCAAACCATGTACACAGATAGATGACCCAGCAAAGGAATTCCTGCAACAGCTCAATGAAATGGCTTATGCAGGGCAAATTTAATATGTGGTTTTGCCCAGACAATACGGGGGTTTGAGCAGCTCTGCCATGCCCTGGAGCTGGGTGATGAAGAAGAGCAACACAGAGCAGAATGGGGCCTTTGTGAGCCTCAGAAAGTTTGAAAGCCCCTTGCAGGATGCAGCAAAACCTGACCCAGGACGACAAGTCCCTGTAGGGGAAATAAAATGGGTAATCATTACATAAGTGCCACAAACTGTTAATATCTAAGGAGCAAAAGAAGTACAAACTAAAGAGCGATTGGTAGATTGTATATACGCTCGAGCTCTGAGCAGCTCAGGTCACTTTCTTAGCAAGGGAGATGCTTATATGAAGGTGCGGAACACAGATATGTGTTTGGGATTTTACATGTATATCATCATTATTATTTAATGTCCATGATATTATCTTTTACAGCTGAATAGAGAAATGAAGGTCATTTGTCATTTCTGCTGTGGCAGCACAATGAAGTCTGCTGCAGAGATTCCATCTGGGTGAAATAAAACAAAGAGATGTTTCATGATCTTCCATCTAATCAAACAACTGGGATGGAGAAGCAATTTTTTTAAGCACAAAGCATCCTCTTTGGAGCCCATAATTTCAAGTAACTTTGCAAAACACAGTTTTAGCAATGTTTCAGCAGGATTGCACACTGCAGAATAATTCAGTCCTTGGTGGTTAAGTTTCAAGTCCAGCTGGGGACTGCTCGTTCCTCTCAGTCCCCAATCCTAACTCACATGCTTGCTCTCCAATAAACATAAAAGCACACTGTCGCATCCCTAAAAATCTGCTTAATATTTAATTTATATTTCTTTTGTTTCTGCAGGGCTTTAACTCAATGTTTGTTACCCATAATGCATCACTAAGCCATCCTAGGAAGTGACTGCTCAAACTGAATGCCTACACTGAATAACCAGGCCTTTCTCTGATCGCATTTTAGCACATTATGCTCATTTGTAAACATTTAATAACATTCAAAGAAGGCGTAAGGCACTTCCAAATGACATTAGCCACACTAACAGGAGTCATCTGACTGGAATACCTCTAATTTCTAGTATAGACTGTTTTCATGCAGAATTCTAACATGATAATTGAATTTTCTGTTCTGAGTTGCTTTCTCAAGTCCAGTCACATGGCCCCATTAGCTGTTTAGCTTCTCCTTTGGTTCTTGAGTTGTGACATTACAGGCCAAGAAGAAGCCAGCCAAATTACTATTAACTGCAGATCTTTGATGATTCTGTAACATGTTTAAATGACACCCGGTTGATCTGATTTTCCAAAAGTTCCCGAACCAGAAACTGCTTGAAGGGAATAAAAAATAGTGAGAAACCAGATGTTTTTGTTTAGAATCAGAGGAAAAACATGTAAAAATGAAAGCTTGGGTTATTAACAAGCAGATTAAGGGATACTAAAGCTTCACTGGCCTGTTTTTTTTTTCTCTTTTTGAAGCAACTTAAGGGTGAGCTCTAAGGCGTTATTACAAAGCTTATCACATCCATTAAGTTAATGGGTGGAGTACAGTTTACACCAAGGCACACATCCTGTGCATAAACTCACAACTGCTCTTATTACCTGTTCTAGCCAACAGATGGCATGAAACTGTGCCCTCAACAGGACGATGCTATGTGCACAGAGTAACATGAACACAGTTGTTTTCTTCAAAGGCTGCCATTGCATATGGTCACAACTGAATAAAAGGAATATGTAAAGTCATATTTAGACCAAAAGCTGCCTCTAAAAGAGACTCATATAATGTGCTGAATCTTTGGTCCTTCTTCATTGTTTTTTAAATCATCCTTTGAATTTCAAAAGAGCATATCATATGACACTAAAACATCAAATCATTTTGCACAAACTGTACAAAAATTCAAACAGATGATTTTGAAGTTACGTACATCCTTTGACATCTCATTTATTTATTTTATTTATATTTATGTATTTATTTATTCATTACGATATTACCACCTATACCACATATATTGCAAGTACTGATCAAAAGTTTTCAAATCTTGAATCTGGACTCTCAATGTGTCAAAAAGAAATGTTCAAAAAAAACAAAAACAGTTTTGACCAGTATCTCCTGAACACTGTCCAAATTTTTTACATTTTGGTACATTTTTCACATTTTCCTTTACGTTCTGTCACACTCTGTCAGTTTGCTGGAAATTTTTTATTTTTATATTGGCTCAGGAACAAAATTGTGTCCATTGCTCAGCTCTTTTTATGTAAACATCTGTAGCTGCCCAGCAACGCTCAATTTGCGAACATGCCTGATGCTTCCAGATATTAACATTGCAACTTTATCGTCATGCCCTAGCTCATTCATTGATATTTCCAACACTGGCATTGTATTTGTTCAGTGCATTAGAAAACTCCACACCAACAATGCATTTTTCACAACCATCAGGAGGATGAATCACGAGTCCTGCACGTACACTTGATCTCGACTACAGAAGAGAACTGTGCAAGGTTACCACTTAACACATGTTAACACCTTTTACAAGGAAAATCTACTCTAACTGCTGCCTGCAGCTGTATGCTACTCTCGAAGTGTGTGCAGTTTGCCAACGTTGAGTTGACCAAGTGACCAGAAAAATGATATTCAGTGCGAGCCTGCTGCCAAGTGTCATTACATTTCCCCCCTATCCAGCAGAGAAAAGCAGCCACACACACAGCCATCTGTTTCTGAGACACCCCCCAAGCTCATAACAGTGTCCTTTTTGCCTTATTTTGTGATCATAATTGAGATGAACTGTGGTGTGTGCGTGTAAAAATTCAACCTCTATCTTTGAGTGTACTCATGCAACAAAGTCTGACTGGACCTAGACATTTCCTCGGAAACTTGTTATTTCCCAAAAGCCAACCAACAAATGCACGTTTCACATTTGGCCTAATCCATTCAGAAGTATTTTTAAAAAAGGCTGTAGTTGACTACATCAGGACACAGCAACTCACAGTTGTGCATGCAGAGGGCTGATGGTACATTTTGACATGAATTCATATGCAAAGGGCGCATGGATTTTATTTTAAAATCCCATAACACTCTGAGCATTGTGAAACATATTCCAAACAGCCGCCTCCATCACTTTTCATGCCAGCTCTGAGTCACTCTGACATCCAAGCAACAACCCCCCCCCACCGCTTCCTGTGACAACAGTATCTGCTTATGATCTCGCTGGTGGACAAGCACACAGTCCTCAAGGCGGCCTCAGTGTGTGGCAGTGGGTGAAATCCCCCCTTTTGTGCAGCAGAGTGTTGGACCAGGCCGGGTGTCCTCTTAGTCAAATCAAAGGCGCTTCCTCCGGCACTGTGGCAGAGCCCACTGCCTCTGGAGCTACTCATTATTACATGCGAGGGGGGACTTGTGATCTTTTTAATTATTCTGCACTTCATTTCTATCCCACCATTCAAAACGCAACATGAGAATTGATTGCCTCAAAGATCCATCTTTATAATCTCCCTCAGGCCCATAAATTATCCAACTTTTGGGCAGGGTGGACGAGCCGTGCAGGCACAAGCAGATCCCTTTCAGAGCGAGGCGGAGGCACATCGCTGCAGTGTGTTGGGGGGAGCCAAACTGAATGGGGCTGCTCTTTTGCTCGCTGAAAACGACAGGGAGAAAAAAAAGTACACTTGTTATCTTGTGAACCCTCAAACATGTAAGATAGGAATCTCTTGAATGTCAGCGACAGAAATGGAATTAACAAGAGATCTTTTTATTGTCACAGAAGGTCATTAGGCTGCCAATCGGGGTAATTATGGAAATGATCTCCCTAGCTCTTTGGAATGTTTTCCTGCTTCCATAAGGACTTGAAAGTGTTCAATCAGCCTCTCTCGTGGGAAAGTTCAGCCATAACTGCAAGTGTACCAGCAAAATCAAATTAAGCAAAGAGATTTCATTAGTATTTATAGCCCCGAGGCATTTGTAAAAGTATGGAGCTGCAGAGTAATGTGGGACTGTGGTGGGGAGAATTATTGCTTAATGACAAAGGCCATACCTAGAAGACATACACATGGATAATGAATAGGAGGCATTGATTACATCTTTGAAGAGGATTCTGGAGGGACTGTAAAATATTGATGCTTACTTTGGACTCCCTGCATGGATCCAAGGGAGATAACTTTGTCATTAACCCTGCTATGGTGTTTGCTTTATAATTTGGAGATGTTTAATCGTCTACCTTAAAGCAAATATTGTATTAAAATCAAAGGAAATGCAACACTGTTGCAATCATTTTTGAATGTTTTTATCTTGTGTTTTATATATAGTTTTTGTGTATTTTTAAGGCTTTACTGCTGTAGTTGAGTTGCTGCATTTAGTGTGAAAGAGAACTGAAGCTCACTTTAAAGGCTGCAACATCTACTCAGGCACTCTTTAGGTGTTCATGATCATTCTGAATGTATTTAAATGGGTTCTAGGGAGGGGGGAAAAGGAACATGGGTAAACCAGGTAAGTTTATGTTTTCTTTGTGTGTGAAATGCACTTCGCTATCTGTGGTAAAAATGAAATGAAGTCAGATAGCAATGTGCAGTCAGGTGTAACACCTGATTTGAATCACTGGGTCCATTCAGTCCACTTAACCTCAGAGTAATTGACAATTTAAAGGTGCACTCCTTAATTTCAACAGACAGAACCAGGCCTTTGATTAGGACGTGA
>VVHJ01001760.1:0-15121 GCA_015107715.1 Tylochromis polylepis
TCCAAGGTTACGTATCCTGTACAAATAGCACAATTTAAAATAATAAATAGTAACAAAACAAACCAAAGAGCACTGGACACCTGGCCACACCCCCAATCTGTACAACAAATAAAGTGAGTGTGACCAACAATACACGGTCAAGAGATCTACTGCTAACACAGAGACACACACGGTTTAGCAAAACAACTGTGATGCCGCCATGAAAACATCACGTACCTGTTGGAGGGGTGGGGATTACAAAAGTATCAACAACAGTAAACAAAGGAACCCTCAGCATTTCCAGATTTTCACCTTTCCTCTGAATACATTTGTTACAAGCGTCATCAAGCACTTTATTGTTAGAGTGTCCACCACGTTAGAGGCTATGTTACACCCGTGGCCTCGGGGCAGCTTACATCTTTGGCATAAGGACATAAGGCTCAGAAACCCAAAGCCCTCAGACGCAGCTTAGAGTCAGCGGCTGCACAACTTCTTTACCCGATGCTCGACGTCAGTGTAAAGCTCGACTTTCACATTTGATCGGCAGCTGTTTTTCATTTGAACCTCAGGATTCAGAGTAAAATTGTTTCATACAAATCAAACAGTGTTTTTTTTTCCATTAAAAAAGCACAAGGATTATAGATTGTCAGTGCATTAGAATAAGTGTAATATACATGCTCGTTAGGCTCCTTTCACTTTCCATGTCTTCCTTTTTAGTAATCTGCACGCGATAAATAATACATTTAAATAGTGATAAAAAGCTCTCGGTTTGTTTTTCAAGTGCAAAAGAAGACCCCGTCAGAGGGGTTTGGTTTAATTCTTAGGCAACTGATTTTGAGCGGTCGAGCCCTCGTCTCTCACTGCTCGAAGGGCTGCAACACAAATCCCACAAAATGGTCTGTGTGACACATCTACATGTAACCATATAAAGACTCAGAGCATAATTAAAGCTATTCAGGGTCATTGTAGGATACAGATCATCTTCCTTGGTTTAATATAGTGATTCTCAAACTATGGGGCAAGGCCCCCTGGTGGGACTAATTTTTTGTTGTTGTTGCTGTTGATAATGACTGATAAAATTTGAAGGTGAGAATTATTTTGGGGGCGGAGCCATGCTAGTTTGAGAATAGCTGGTTTAATATGTGATGTTTTTGTCTGTTTTCTTTTATTGCATGTAAATTTTACATACGCTTTAAAGAGATTCATTACGATTTGAACATCTTTATAATCACGATCACAGTCCTGAAAAAAGTAAGTGCACCCTGTAATTCAGTAGCTTGTAGAACCACTTTTAGCAGCAATAACGTGGACGTAATAATTTTCTGTATGACTTCATCAGTTCTCGCATCACTGCGGAGAGATTTGGGCCCACTCTTCTTTAAAACATTGGATTCATGCACAGCTCTTTTAAAGTCCCACCACAGCATTTCAAGTAGGTTGATGTCTAGACTTTGATATTGCAGCACCTTCATTCTTTTTTACTTTCAGGAATTCTGTTGATTTGTTGCATTTTGTTGTGTTTGGGGTCATTGATCTCCTACAGTACATAACCTAATTTAGGCCAAGCTTGACTCCTGACTCCACTTTGGTGTCATCTGTGGTTTGTTCAGATGCTGCTTGGCAAACCTAAAGCAAACCGTGCTGTCATGTTCGTTTCAGAGTGAAGATATATTCTCTTGAGATTCCTTCCTGGCAGGCCATATTTGTCTTGTAATTGTACTTTCATGAAATTTAACATTTAAAATACTAGCTCAAGCCTGTAGAGCTGAGGCATTTCTAGAGCAGGGCCTTCCTGGGATGTTAACATTTGGGAAGACTGTGGGATTGTGTTAGCTCACACCTGAATGCACCAGACCAGCAAACTACCAAAGCATTTTTAGAGGTGCTCACCTATGATAACAGTAAGGGTGTACTTAGTTATTCACAGGACCATATAGCGTCATGTCAAAACTTTCTTTTTCACACGACTGTATACAAGACCTACTTTAAATGCAACTTAAAGCAATGTGTACAAAGAGGATTAATAACATTTTTATTATTATTTAATTTACATGAAGGGGTTTGAAGAGAGGTTAACATAACTCTTCAAACTCATCAGCTGATTCACAGAGACTCGAAGTCTGTTTGAAATAAACTTTAGAAATGATTGTATATACTTATATTGCTGAATTTTACAGTTCAAAGTTTTAACGCATACTTGTTATATATTTCACCAAAATGAATCAGTAAAGGTCAGCGCTGTGTTTGGGAACTGATACATATCTTTATATTGGTATATTTATATATTAAGATTGTGAGTACATTATATGGATTTACATGGATGAATTTGATTCTGTGTATTTGTGAATACATAATAATTTAGTTTTTGTGTGTACACTTCACATATCTTAATGTTAACTGATGTTAAATTCAAAACCTTTTAAGCACTTTTAACATTTTTTTTTTTTTTTAGTAAAGCTACACGACACACACATATTGTTAGTTTAGGAGTAAATATCGTTTGTTTTTTGCACCTAATGCTTTAATTACATTTAGCCTGCAGTTTATACACGGTGACAAAAATAAATAGCGTTGCATAAGGTTTATTTACACTGATCCACGGCTCTGTTATTGATCTGACTGTTCAATAAAATAAGCAGTTTTAAGATTAGCTTTTTTTCCATGTGTGTTTACTTTTTGACAATTCTCTTGTCAAACAAAGTGAGGCGATATTCTTTCATTAAAGGGAAATGACCAGCATTTTCAGTGAGTTTTGCAGCATTAGCTCAGTTTTTAGCCTGGCACTTAATCTGGACAGACCTCATTGTGTCCAGTGTTGCATTATAAATGCCTGAAAATAAATAAAACAAACATCAACTGCTAATTAACATGTTCAACATGACTATTAAAAGCTCTGCTCTCAGCCCATCAGCCCAACAGTTGGGTGATCTTTGCTCTCCAACCAGTCGAGACCACCTGAATGAGCCGCTTCGCTGGTGATTTGCTGAAACAGCGAATCGTCCACCAGCTCCTCTGGGGCGGCGTGCTGATACTGGCCTTGCTGCTGGTTGGGGTCGAACAGGAGGTTTGTGTCCAACGCGTTAAGGTCACTGATGCTACTGGGGAGCTCCGATGTCATTCTGATTTCACCAGGGAAATCGGCCCCGCCTGCTGTTAGCTCCGACACCTGCTCCATGAGCTGATTGCCAGCAGTGAGGAGGCCTTGAGCACTGCTGAAGTCTAACTGCTGGTGTTGCTGCTGTGAGTTCAAAGCTGACATAATGGACTGCTGCTGATGCTGCTCTCCAGCAGCTGCTTGTATTTGGCCTTCACCTGCCGAGAGAATCATTTGTTCATTGATAGAATTTTCCAAGAGGTAATTGGGGCTCTGCAGGTTGCAGGTACTGGAGTCGGAGGTCATCAGGTTGTCAGTGCAGGAGAGGCTGGAGTTGGACTCGAGGATCTGGGTGAGGTTCATACGCGCAGTGTAGGTGGGAGGTAAATTATTGATTCCCACACCCCGCACACTATTCTCGTGATCTCCATCCAGCTTGCTCAAGAGGACGCTGGCGATGCTTTTGGTGCTGCACTGCCGGCCCGGTGTGGGCAGAACCTCACTTTGCATCATGATGTTGAGCGGCACAGAGCGGCTCCTCTGGGCCATGCTGTTCACGCCGAGGTTTGTCTGGCTGTTTGCGAAGATGTTCAACACCTCAGGCGTCACGGGAGAATTAAAGGGAGACACCACTGATCGGAAGGCATTGGCAAAGCTGGTTCCTGCTCCTGTGCTGCTGAAGTTCCTCTGATGCACAGCGGGACTCACGCTGCGACACCTAAAATTTGCAGCAGATGTGTTGGCAGTTTTATTATCTAGAGGGGCGGGCACAGCAAAACCCTCCTGCTTAGTCATGCTCGCTACCTGCTGCTGCACGGGTGAGATAGGAGTCAAGCGGCCAAAATGGCTGTCGTGGTGCCGCGCATGAGGAACAGCAAAGGCGTGAGGTTTTTGAAAATGGTCGTCTATCAGGCCGTGATAGCCGGGCAGGATTTCTATTCCGCTGTTGGACCTGCTGGTGGTCCCGCTGCTGCTGTTGTAACTGTTATTCATCCACTCCAGCCTGGTCTTGTCTGGATGGGTGGCCATCGGCCTCTGCATCGGTTTCACGGGGCTGCTGGAGATGGTGCTGCCGTCATGGAAACCAGTGATGCTGGAGCTAATGGGCGTGAACGCGAATGGGTTTCTGCACTCCACTGGACTGGGAGGAATGTTGCTGCTGCAGTTGGAGTGTGGCGTCCCAACCGGGGTGTGGCGACTGCTTCCAAGCGCGCTGTCCACTGGGGTTGTGGAGGCGATGTGGGAGCAGGGGCTTTCTCCGGTCAGTCCCTGGGCTCCTCCCATCATTTCCGACATGGGTGTAGGTGTCGGAGTTTGAATTGGGTTACTGCTGTTGTTTGCAGCATGATAGAAAGCTATGTTCTTATTAGCGGACGTCATATTGTTTGGCATCACAGCCTGCTGGCCCTGCAGCGTGACAGAATCTCCAAACTGCTGCAGGTTATTAAGTTTCATCTGCTCCTCCATCTGCACCAGCTCCTCCACTATGCTGTCCTGAGTCACATCATCATCAAAGGGAAAGTAATCTGTCATGTCTGTCTGCATGGTCAGCTGACTGGATGATGAAGCATGATTCAAAAACTCTAAGGTTTCAGTAGCAGGACTGGACTGAGAGCAGGGCTGCTGCTGGACTCCTTCCAGGCTTGAGTTTGAACCCACACCTGAATGCTTTGGAAAACTGGGATTATTGGGTACAGCGTGTGCATCAGCCGCTGCGTGCCCCTGAAGTTGCTGTATTAATGCGTGACCGACTGAGGTACCAGTTTCCATAATGGTAGAAATGTTTTTCCTCTGCAATGAACTATGTGTTTTGGCAACAGAGTAAAAGCCACTCGCTCTCAAAGAAGGAGAAGTGCCAAGTGCATGGACTTGAGTGGTCATTTTCACTTCTACTTCCCTGGTGGCTGGTGCACTTTCAGGTCTAGCTGGAGCACCTGGCCTGGATACATTACCCGTCATGTTTCTGATACCATACCCTAGACCAGCAGCACCCTCTACTGGGTGCTGGGGCATAAAAACCCTTTTGATTGGTGAAAGGTCTGGACTAAGCCCTGAACGTTTTCTAAGGCTCTTAGTGGACAAGAAGCCTTGCTTTGTTTGGTTGTTTTCCCCACATGAAGATGTTCTGCTGGTGTTCAGTAAAGACACAGTGCTGGTATTCTGAGTGGAGGGATTTAAGTGCAAAGTGCTTGTATTATTAGCGCTATTATTGCCGCTGTCGCCTGTGGCCGCAGTATTAGTGCTTGAGGAGGACTCTCTGCTGCATTTATTGCTGGACGTTTCCTCGAGACCCAAGAAGCCTCTAGTTTGCGGTATGGGCACACTGGCAGCCCTCTGTACTGCCCCTTTGGCTCTATTCGTCATTGCCACTTGTGGCAAAACTTGACTGCCCAAATTTTGCATTTGGCTGCTTTCATGTATAGCTTCAACTTCCATTTCAACATCGATGCTTGGAGTGTTAGAAGTCTGCCCTTGCCTGGCCACCGGGGCCAAAATGGGGACCGTAGAGGAACTCCTCGCGCTCTGACTGGAGCTGGCGTCTTCTGTAACTTTAAAGCTGATGTCTGCAGATGCCGGCCGCAGCACGTTTGTGAGGGATGTGGTGGTTTCACTGCTGTTGGGTGCGAGCGATAT
Organism: Tylochromis polylepis; assembly: GCA_015107715.1. Classification (NCBI taxonomy): domain Eukaryota; kingdom Metazoa; phylum Chordata; class Actinopteri; order Cichliformes; family Cichlidae; genus Tylochromis; species Tylochromis polylepis. Next base: position 5,708 of record VVHJ01001760.1, read on the forward strand.
GGCTGCCATTTTGACCAAACTGACTGGGCTGACATGACATGGCGTTACAACTGTCTTAATGGGGCTATTGGTGATGATCATGGTGGAGGGCGAGCGCAAAGTGATGGCAGTGGTAGCTGAAGGTTTAGGGAGGATTTGAGCGTAGCGCTGCCGAGCTATGCGCTCCCCCGCTGGACTGGACAGAATATTTTGGGGGTGTTTGGGGCTCTGCTTCACACCCTGAACTGGCTGGGTCACCATCTGGATGTTAATGGGCAGCACTTTGCTCTCCACTGTTCCCACTGGACTTGGGGACATCAGCGGCCTGCTCCTCTGAACCTGCAGGGAAAAAAAAGAGGAATCACGAAGTGAAATCAAAGTCTTTGACAGAGAGAGACAGAGGGGGCTTTATGGTACCGTTTTTTTTATGTTTCCTTTTCGGCCTCCCTGCACATCTGTGTGAATATATCCTTTGTCTCTTTTTACTTCATGCTTTATTTCAAGGGATATTTTCTTTTAGAGGTTTTACTGTGTTTTTACCTCGCATGTTTGTCTTCCCCCCTGTCATTGCCTGACGAGTTCACTTTGTGCCTTATTACTTTTCTCCCCGGTGTCAGTCTTTTTGTTAGTTCATCAACCTTCACCCCTTCAGTCCAGGATTTTGCGGTCTTTTTGATTTTAACTATGATTATCTTTTTTACATTGCCACTTCAGTCCACTTAAGAAATTCCTATGAACCTAACACAGCTCTCTCTCACCGTGATCGGGCTTGGCACGGCAGCGACCATGATGCCTATGGTTGGCTGAGGTGATGGAGGGGTGGGACTACCACAAGACACACCGTTGTCTGCCTTCCTAATCTGTCCCTCTCCGGGTAGAGGAGAGGTCAGCTTTTGCTCCTGTTGCTTCCTCTGGATCTTCCTCTGGAGCTGCTGCTTTGCGTCGACAGATGGAGAGGACAGCATGGTCGCATGAGGCTGGAAGGAGTGAGCGTCTGCAGCCGGGGCAAAGGCTGAGATGGTCTGTGGAGCTTTCACCTCTGAAGAAAATCAAAAGAAATTTGTATTCAGTATACATCAAATGCTCCAACAAAAAGAAGATATAACACTATGCAGTGGAACTTAGTACTGTACAACCCCAGTTATTAAAAAAAAATTACATTTGAGGTAGCAGAGTGTTTTGCAGCATGTTCCCTGATATATTCAGATGTAATGCTGGTTTCAAAAGTGAATTCCTTATTATTAAAAACTGGCAGCCACCAGTGTTACCCCTCAGCCTCCTAGTGGATGCACCTATGGCATAATTTTGAAAATCCGAGGAAATTTTCAGAAAAGTTGACTCCTGATCTTGACTTTGAGTTCAAGATCACTGAGATTCGAACTCATCAGAGACTTTTAGTAGATGCACCTATTTCTCTTACTCTTTAGTATTTGTGGGTTTCTGTATTGTGTATCAGGTTGTTAGTCACTCTGTGTTGAGCATTTGGATTCTCAGCTTTTAGTTGTTGTATTTTGTATTTAAGTTTCTGTCAATGTAAGAGAAGTGTTCGTATTTTCTTGTTTCTGTTTTATCTCTCTGACTGACTCTGCTTCTAGTCTTTTGTTCTTTAGTTTTGTATTCTGGTTTCCTTTAGGGTTTAGGTTATTATAGATCTGATCCCTTGTATTTTTAGTTTAGTTTGGTCTTCGTAGTGTGTTTTTGCATCTTGTTAAGGCTTTGCCTTTGTTTTGTGATTCCCCCTTTTAGTAGCTTCCTGTTTTATTTGTGCTTACCCGTTACTTTTACTTCCTTTGTCTTAATTAGTTTCAGCTTTGTCTTGTTGCACTGGCGTTTCCCATCTCCATGATTACCTCATGTGTCTATTTAAAACCTAAGGTTGCCTTAGTTCTTTGTTGAGTCATACTTGCTTATGTGTTTGCTGTACTTCTGTTTGGATTTATTCACTTACTTAATTTTTCCCTATGTGTACTTTGTGTTTTGCCTTAATAAAAGGTTGTTTTACATTTCTGAAGTCTGATTTAGTAGTCTGCATTTGGGTCCCTTTCCTGCATAATCCTGATATCATTACACAAAAAAAGACAATAGCTCATTAAAATGAAAAACAAGGACTAACAAAAGAAAGGTCACCCTCGAGCTCCCACCTGACATCCAGATTGCTCTGCATCTAGGAATGGTTGCCAAGAAACTTATTCTTAAAACCTGGCAGTCTGCCTCTCCACCTGCCTTTGTACATGGGATTAAATCACAGAATCACAGAACTATGCAAACTCAAGAGTAGATTTAACAGCAGATGAGGGGCCTTTATTTCAACAATCACACATTATCTCTTAAAAGTGGAGATCTCTGCTGTTCTCTTGGCTCACTTTTGGTTATGCTTATGTGCCACATGTTTTCTTTGCATCCCCACTGTATGTTTTAGTGTCTGGGAGCCTCTTGTTGGTTCTTCGTTAAACAATTATTTTCACTTAAATCTGAATAGTTAACCTTCCAGTTTATGAGGTATACAAATATACCACCATCATGTAGTGGTTTACACATTTGCCTAACAAGTGAAAAACTGATTTGATCCTAGGTGAGACATAAATTTCTTTGGGGTTGTGTCAGGAAGAACAGCCAATGTAAAAACTATCAAAATAAACGTGCAGAACTACCTGCTGAAGCGACCCCTTGTGAATAAGGAGCAGCCGAAGGTAGCTTATGTTCAGTTTATGTTAAAATGATGTGACAATTCAGTGACATTATTATTTTGTTGTTGAAGTCTTTTTCTTTGCATTGATTAAATTACAAAATACTCTTCATCAAAATTACATGTTTAAATATTGTATTATATTATATATTGAACAGCTTAGATCTTTGCACGCATCTGTGGAAAATACATATTGTGCTACGCTCCATTTGAAGTGGGAAGCCTGAAATCCTGAGTCTCCTCTGAATCTGTCTTCTTGAGGCTGTCATTGGTATGCAGCAGCTCCAGGGCAAAAATGCTCAGCCATGGGTTGACTGCCTGTTTCTAGTTTATAAAGAAAATCTATTTTAAGTAGTTTTACTGTAGATGGAATATTTAATCAAACACAAACATGTTTTTCTAAAATGATCACACAGTTGAATAAACAGCATTTATTTTAAAGTAAAACTGAAGATTATAATCACAGTAAAGATTTATTGCAAGGTTGTCGAGTTAGACTGCTTGATGTTCCTGAAGGTAAGAGCCCGAGAACAACACTAATCAGGTTTAGAGACAGAACTTCAATAGACAGATAAAGCCATAGGTGCAGTAACATGAAGCTGCCACCAGAAGTCACTCTTGACCTTTATTTTCTGCACTCTGGGAACATCAAGTTGTCAAGTGTCCTACCTGCTGCTGTGCCGGTCATTATGGTGAGAGCTGCCAAAGACTTGTTGCTGATGTAATGGCTATCGATTAGGAAGCGAGCCAGGTCCTCCACAGCATCAAACTGGCGTTTGAGCACCTTTTGAGCCCACTCACACACAAGATCACAGGCTGCAAACCGCACCTCTTCCTTAATACTGCTCAGTTGGCCCGGGGAGTCAAGTACATCACACTGGTGCTGCAAACAATACACATTTGGTTTTATATACAGACACATATATGGAAAAAAGTTATAATACAAAGACCTAATATTAATATTAATAGGTAAGTAAGTGTAAATAAACGTGCTTACTCCATCTCCTGTTTTATAGAGGTCCAGAGTGGGTAAAGACGGCATGTGAACAAACGGTCTCTTCCTTAGGCCACTATAGCAGTATGTGAGTCAGTGTTTAGATAAAAAACCTTACAGGATCTCTGAAAAATACATATGACAACTATACAGAGGAAAACCTGAATAAAACACAGCCTGTGTAGTATTAGCAGCTCAATCAGCCATGTGATAAATAAATAGCGGAAAACTGGTAGCGCCAATCCTCATTCGTAAGTTCTCAGCCAAATTTCCAAATGTATCTTTGTGTTACCTGAGCCTTAAATTAGTATTACTGAGCTTTCTTATTGGAGTTACTTTTTATCTCTTCTTGTTGAGTCTTGTTGTTGTTGTTGTTTTTCCCATTTTGTTCCAAAGTCCTGTACTACAAAGCAGGATTTTGGCTTCTCCAGGTAAATCCAAGGTGGATCTTCTTAACGGGATATATCACCATAGTAACATTTGGCGCAGCCCTAACCGGCACTGGATGAGGTTATGTACCAGATTAGAGATCAAAAGGTATGAAATCACCATGACTGTAGTGTTACAACTCATTATAAGATCCTCTGGAGCTCTGTGCATGGGGAGTAGGAGGGTCTAAGTTTTTGTTTTATTAAAAATATAATAATAATATAAAATATAATAATACACAATTGTAAAACAGGTACATGATTATAATCATTCAGACTCCCATGTCCTAATGATAGAGCTGTGATAATGATAAGCCTTCTACTTTCTACAGTCAGCATTTCTGCCAACTTTCCTTCCAGGCTTTAAATAGGTTCAACGTTATTAATATAGCAGCTCTTTTCCAGTCCTACTAACCATTCACAAAGGCTTTTAAACACTACACTACTGCACTGTGCTTTTCCTCTCTCTCTCTCTCACACACACACACACACACACACACACACACACACACACACACACACACACACACACACACACACACACACACACACAAGCAGCTGTGTTGCTTTGATTCTGCATCATGTGTTTAACCTTTTCACCTTCCTGTGTAAGATCGGTCACTTTGCTGCCAGTTCACTTCATATTTGGGAGCACTCTATATAACTTGTCTCGTTCACACAAGCACTTTTTTCGGAGATGCAGACAGGGATCAAAACCTTCTGATTAGTATATGTCCTGCTCTACCTCCTTCCAATCTACCTTTATCAAGGTAGACTGACAAAGCCTGGGTTGATCATCAGCTTTGCCTGACCACTCGTCCTGATTTTCGATGTTGGGGAAAGTGAATCCAGATAACAGATACTTTGGGTATGTTGAGCTGGCTTTGCAGTACAGGGACCTGGTGTTTTGGTTTGTCCACAGTTTTTCTGTATCCTGTCTGTGTGTTCAGTTACTTCCTGTTTTACTTTGTTAATTAAGCCTAATTACTTTCAGCCTTTTCTTGTCATTTTCCTGATTTCACTTCCCCCAATTACCCTCGAGTGTCTTTCCTTTGTTCTTTGTTGCTCTGCATGTTCTCTTGTTTCTTGATCCCTATGTTTTCTGGATTTTCTCCTTGGATTACGCTTCTTTTGGAACTAAAGAGCTTACTTTTTGTTTAAATCCTCTGCCTGCAGCAACCTGCATTTTGGCTCTGCTATTCTACACTATGATAATATATGATGAGTAGGCCACTGCAAAACAGCAGGGAAAAAAAAGTATTTATAGTATTCACTGGCTGGGACAGAGAGTGTACACACTTCAAAGATGGTTTTTGTTACAGATTCATTTCTGATGAAGCTTGATTTTATACTTTTAGGTAACACTCTTTGATGACTTTAATCCTTCACGCTACACCCAGGCTTTGTTTAATTCTAGATGAAAGCTTTGCCAACTGTTACTAGAACAAATAACTAGAATTATTGGTATGGCATCGTATGCCTCCAACAGCCAGTGAAGTTACACGTTACATTCATGTTTGTCTAGTCAGGTAATAATTGTAGTGAAGAAATTAAATACTGTATTTGGGAACCAAACATCAGTGTCACCAATTCAAACAAATATGAACAATAGTTGCAATCTCCCATTCTGCACCTGACTCACAGCGCATTTATCTTTTTAGACATTTGTGTGTAAAAATGTTGTAATAAGATGAGCCGAGTCCACAAATTATTGTCAAAAATGTACTTAACAAAGGTCAAAGTGACCTTTAATCCCCATAATCAGTTCACAGTCTGAGCGCAAGTGAAAGTTTGAGCCACATTTAAACAAATTCCCTCATGGTGTATTAACAGTGATTGTGCTTACAAGAATAAGGCAGACAAACAGACAATCTTAAAACTTAAAGCTTCTGCCGTGGCTGCCGCTGGAGTGGAGGCATAAAAATAAATAAATAAATAAATAACAGGGTGGGCTTTGTAGTAAAAAGTGACACTGACAGCTGGTTCTGTGAATAGCAGCAGCAAATACTTTGCTTCTGAAGATTACAAAGTCCAACAAATCCAAGTAATTCTGTGCATTTTACATTATTAGATTTTAACCAACTATAGACGGAGGGTTAACCCTCTAAAATACATCCACTCAGGCACACTGAATAACGGTAACACACATACATGAACCAAAGAAGCAAGAGCATGGCTAAAGTGGGTCTATTTTATTTAGATTTTAAATTACTGAGCTCCATTTTATTTCACTGTATTTAGACTTTTACTTATTTAGTTTCTTCAATTTAGTTTTTTGTTTAAATTTTCCTGTCCTGGGACACTTCTGCAGTGGTTTAGGTCATATCTGAAAAATCTGTACTAAATTGTGGAGTCCCTCAGGGGTCTATACTGGGACCTATCCTTTTCTTTTGTGTTATATATGCTGCTATCTCTTGGCCACATTAAAGATAAATAACATTTAATTCCTTTGCTATGCTGATGACACACAGCTATATCACCCAGCAAAATCCACTGGTTTAACTAACATCTCCATCTTTAAAATCTAATTGATAGTAAGAAATGGATATGTGCAAAGGTCTAAATTAAACTCAGATCAAACAGAAATGATCACCATTGGTTTAAACAAGCTGCATCCAAGAGTCAAGCCCTCCCTTGATCCCACTCATGTGAAATCAGCTGTCAGAAACTTGGGTGTGCTATCTTACTCTAATCTCACCTTTGAGAAACAGCTTCTACCGCCTAAGAAATGTCATGAGGATACAATTAATGAGTTTTATTGACGTTCAAGTTATCATTTATACTTTTATTTCCTCTCAGTTAGATTTCTGTATTCGTGTTTGAACATGCATCAACCAGAAAGCATTAAGAAGACTTCAGATTGTGCAAAATACAACAGCCAGGCTTCTTCCAAGAACCAAGAAAAGTGAAGATATTACACAAGTCTTAATGACTCTACATTGCTGTGCATTACTTTTAGAAGTGATATTAAGTTTTTACTTCTTAGCTTTAAAGCCCTTCATGGCCTGGTCCCAGAATATATACTCGAACTGCTCTCTTCTGTACCAAACACACACACTGAGATCTTCAAGCAGAAACCTGCTAACTGTTCCCACCTAACTCTTAAAAATAAAAGGTGATGGAGCTTTTGCTGTCAGGCATCCTCGGCTGTGTAATGACCTGCCTCATAAGAGTTTTCTTTTAAATCACAGTGTAACACACTCAAGCACTAAATGTATCATATCTGATACACTTGTGGGGTTTCGAGACTTCTACACCATCAGTGTGATTTTGTTTTTCCTGAAAAATCAGAATAAATTGCACATTAAATTTTTAAGCAATACATTTCACAAAATTACCAGATGTATCAAAAATGATACAAAATAAAACTCATATATGCAAACTGATATTTATTTTTTAAATTTGTCAGGTTTAATAAACATTACATTTTAAAAAAAAATTAAATTTTCTGGGAATTATTTAATGGTTCAGGCTTTATGGGATTAAGACTCATTTATATCGTAAAGCTTTTGAAAAAAATTTAGTACAGATTTTGTGATTCTGACATTCCTGGTTTAACTTCATCTTATTCTTTTAACTTCTAGATTTTTATGACAATTTAAAGTTACAAATTCCATTGGAATCATATTGTATATTATTCTTGTTCTCAGTCTTTTTTGACCTATTTTAATATGTAACTAGATTTTATTATTTCCTCATATTTTGTTCTTTTATTCTGTGTTTCTGGATTGTAACGCTGGTTTTAGATCATTTCACATTTTTCAAATGTTGGCACAGAACTAGTTTTTGTAGATTATGTAGATAAGGACTGAATGCACGATGTTCTCGAAACGTGCAGTTTGTACATGAGTTCTAAGCAGACCATTTTACCTGAAAGTTTAAGACTATAATGCAGATAAAGGTCATGACAGTAAACCAAGATGTTCCATTAGACGTCATGAGCTAAACGGGAAAAAAAAAAAATCACAATGTTACGTGAAGGTCAAGATCACAGTGACTCCCCTGAGGGTCTCTGCATTATTATGCTTCTGCTTCGAAGGCAGAGGGGGGCTTTATTTCATTTCACGTCTATATTTAGCGAGCTTATGAACTGCAGCAGCAGATGGTCTGTGACCAGAGACAGAGGCCAGACTGCTACACTCCATTCCAGTAAAGGATATTTTGATTTTCCCCTCATGCCGAGCCGACGCGCCTTCATGTTCGGGAAGACATTTTTCATCATCTTCCCAAAGTCTGCAGCACTCAGCGGGTGGTAGTTAAGATTGTCACAGAAGCTCCTGAAACACAGAAACAGAATTATCTAATTCATTTTATATAATTAGGAACACAATGCAGGTCAGCATCATAGCTACACTGTTTCTGTCATGGTCTGTGGGCACAGATGTGAACACACTAACCCGGGTGGGGACCTAAACAACTGTACCGAGACCCTTTGGAGGAAGTGGTCTCGGTGTGGTTCCAAAATGAACTCCAGAGCAGTTTCTTTATGGTGTGGACGTGATCTGATGTTGACCCGAGCCAACCAACAAGCAGACTTTTAAGTCTGAGTTAAAAGCTTTCTGTAGCCATCTATGTTTTCGTGCAATAGACACAATATATGTGCAAAGGTCTATACGAGTTAGCAACTAGCCACGAAGTGAACATAAATTCTGTATGTTCTCCTATAGTCCAGAACACAGCACCTTCTTTCTGTATTTACTTTTGCTGCTCCCGCCCCAGACACATCTGGCCAATAAGAGGACTGAACTTGGATTTTTCTGTGTGTAAACAAACCAAATCACAGGGAAAAGCTGTAAGTTTACAAACTCAAAAATCAACTGATTCAGACCAGAGTAAATACACTAAAAGTGTGAAAACCCCCTCAGTCTAGCCTCCTTCTAGTCTTCTTCATTGTTGTTGTCAAATCCCCATTTTTTGTGCCAGATGTTTCCCTGTTGAGTTACTTTCTGTCGTTCCCTGTCTCCTATGTGTTACAGTTAGCCTTACTTCCTTTGTGTCATTATCCCTAATTAGTGTCACATGTGTCTTGTTTCCCTGATTAGCCCTCAGTATATCTGTAGGTACTTAAGTCCCGTCTCTCCTGTGTTCTTGGTCAGATTGTCTGTTTATCTTCTTTGTGAGCTCCCTGCTGGTTTTTGAATTCTGTTGCCTCCTTTGTTTCTGGACTGTTGGACTTTTCTGGACTTCTGAAAACAGCTTTAATAAAATGTTCACCTTTTGTTTACTTATAGCTGTGAATCTTGCGGTTTAGTCCTTTTTATTTTTGCCAGATATTCTAAAACATTTTAATTTAAGGGATTTAATTTTTTTTTTTTTTTTTTTAACTA
>VVHJ01001764.1:0-16142 GCA_015107715.1 Tylochromis polylepis
AGATGCTGTGCAAGTGCAGTTTCCTAAGCCAAGTAGTATTCTCTGGGCTTCTTGTACTAGGTGTACTAATTACATTGAGGATGTTGGAGGAAAATGAGAAGAAGTGGTATAAGAAACCAAGCAACTGACAAAGGATGTGATGGAGGTTTGACCAGATGTAGCAGCTGTAACCCAGTAGCACTCTTTTCACACAGGCTCTGCATGTAGAGCCTGTGTGAGCCTTTGTAGAGGATTTTCTCAGAATGGCGTGAGAACAGAGGAGCCGAGTGGTGACTTGCTGCATGAAGCTGATAGAAAGGAAAGAGGGAGTTAGTTTTGGGCGCAACATTCCTTTCCTGATGTGTCCTCCGGGAACGGGAGGCAGAGCACACAGGTGTTGAGCTAAAAATATGTCCATGACCAGCAGCTAAACTAATCTCACAGTCTCAGCCTCAGGAATAATTACTTTTCATCCCTGTTTATCATTTTATGTAGGATTTCTCTTAGATGAAGACACAGGACATGGGTTTTCTTCTAAAAGCATGCATATAATGTTGGAAAAGAACTGTGTAAAAACAGTCTGCAGTAAAACCCTGTGAAGAAAAATGCACCGACGCAGACCGGCAGAATGTTTACAGAAGGAAATTGAAGACATTCGTTTAAAGTAATTCGCTGATGAAACACCACAAAAATATTCCACAGTTTGACAGACTGTAAGGAGCAGAAGACGATGCCTTAAAGCGAATGTGAATTATTTTATCAGAGAAGAATTTGCCTCCACTAAAATGGGGCTTGAAACACATTCACATTAAATAAAAATCTGCTAAAAGAAATATGAAGATACAGATTTGATTTTTTTTTCCCCCTTCCTTTTCTTTTCTTTAAACCCTGCTCATGGTTACCTAAATAGGCTAACATCTGCATCTGCAAAATATGCCTTCACTGGCTGCTTTATAAGCTGTTTGTTTATGCAAAAATCAGCCAGATCTAATGGCAGCAAGTTAGTGCATTTAGGCTTGTAACCATGGTCAAGATGACCTGCTGAAGTTTAAACTGAGCATCAAAATGGGGAAGAAAGTTGATTTAAGTGACTTTGAACTCAGTGCGGTTGTTGGTGCCAGACTGGTGTGAATACCTCACAAATTGCTGATGTAGTGGGATTTTCCCACACACCCATCTTCAGGATTTATAGAGAAAGATGAAAATATCCAGTGAGCGTCTGTTCTCTGGATGAAAGTCCATTGTTGATGCCATAGGTCAAAGGAGAATGGCCAAACTGCTGAAGGCAACAGTAACTCAAATAACCAGTCATTACAACCAAGGTATGCAGAAGAGCATCTCTGAATCAACATCACATAAAACCTTGAAGCAGATGACTTACATCAGCAGAAGACCACACCAGGTTTCAGTCCTTTCAGCTCAGCACAGGAAACTGAGGCTTCAATTCATACTGACTCAACACAATTGGACAAGAGAAGATTGGCTCAATTTCTGCTGCATCATTCAGAGGTTAGGGTCAGAATTTGGCATAAACAACATGAAAACATCTGTCCTTCCTGCCTTGAATCATTGATTTAGGCCGGTTGTGAGGATGATTTAAATGCCACAGCCTACCTGAGTATTGTTGAGGATCAAATCCATTCCCTTATGACCATGACCTTTATGAAGGTTGTTTCCAGCAGGATAATGTGTCTTGTCACATAGCTGAAATCATCTCAAACAGGTTTTTTTGAACATTACAATGAGCTCACTGTACACATGTCCCCTTTTTTAAATAAAAATTCTAAAGTCTGGTTAACATCACCAGGAAGTATAATGCAGTCAATATGCTAGCTGTAAATGGGTTTCAACCAAAAACTAATTTTTCTTTCTAGTCTTTCCTTCTTCATGCTGTTTTAAGCCATACGTATAAGAACAAAGAGCACCCCCACCCCAACTCTGTCAAAGCCTACCTTAAGCGACAGGTTCAAGTGGAACCATCTGTTCCCAAAATCCAACAACAGTCAAGACGGGCAGCGGGAGCTCTGTTGGGGTCATACTGTCGCGTCGTGTAAAGGCGGCGTTTGATCACACATTATGAGACACGGTGTCGCGATAAGATCGGTTGTTTTTGTGCTAGGTATTGCCCAACCACCCAAATTCCCCATGGTTCATTTCTCCCAGCATACATACGCATGTGAGCAATTTCCTCTTTTTAGGTGAAATGGAAAGTTGAAGTCATACAAAAAGGAGCAGATTACAATCTAAACATCCTTTTGTTTTTCCCTTTCTCCTTCAGTACATCTTGTCCGGGTCAGATGACTTCAACCTCTACATGTGGAAAATCCCAAAGGATCCAGAAGCAGGTGAGTTATCGGCTCTGACTGCACCGATGGCATATTTATGTGGCTTTGCGTTGATATGCTGAGCAGGATTTATTGCATTTTTGACATTTCGGTGCGACAAAAGTGAAGTGATTTAAAAATCTATATTCCAGTGTGAGATTGTCTTCTATCTAGTCAGCACATTAATGGAAAAATGTATATATTTTTTGTGTGTGTGTGTGTGTGTGTGTGTTCAGATTTTTGAAATTCATCAGTGAACCATGTGGCTTGTGAACACAAATTCTTAAAGGGAACTTGTTTGTTAGAGGTTTGGTGACCTCTGTTTCTGCAAGATCAAAGATGTGCAGGAAAAACCAGCCTGATTTCAGCTTTGACTTTAAGCCACAAAAAGCCTGACAACTTTTTTGCATTTGGAGACACCATCAGGGCAGACTGTGGTTATCCCTCAGCTCATTTGGTTATAATAGACTTTCCAGGCACAAATAACTACAGAATAACCTGTAGCGAAGTTGCCAATGCAATGTCAAATTAACGTTGAATGTTTCCACCTGCCCACACAAACTAAAAACAATTTAGAAATTACTGCTCAGTGTATTCTTACAGTGAAAATGCCTCGGATATAATTACTCCGGGAGGAAAATCCCCAGAAATGCAGTAATCCAAGACTGTGGTATTTGTAGCTCTGTAGCACCAACTGCCACATTTATGACTTTCACTTTTCAAGGAGTTACTCACACTCGAAATATGCACACAGAGCCTATTTGTTTGTCAGGCTAATGGTATATTATAAGGATTAGAACTGCTATATTTCACATTCTGGATTTTCTGTCTCAGGAGATCAAGAATCAGGCTGAATGGCTGTATAACTGAATGTTTTTCTTCTTTAATGAGTCCCTGTTGTAGTCTTCCATTTCTGTGGCTCTGAACTGATGTGTTTTGTCTGGCGGTATCACCTTAACAAAGCTTTTCTTTTAAGGAGGCCCTGGTCGTGTTGTTAACGGAGCTTTCATGGTCCTGAAGGGTCACCGCTCCATAGTCAACCAGGTCCGCTTTAACCCTCACACATACATGATCTGCTCCTCTGGTGTGGAGAAAGTCATCAAGGTAAGTAAAGGAACCCTCCTGCTGTGATTTTTTTTTTCTTTTTTTTTTTCTCCTGACTTTACTAACTGCATACAAGAAATGTTTGCACTAGACACTAAAACATTCTGACCAGGCTGTAAATAAGCTCTAAAAATGGGCAGTTTAACAGGGAATCTCGCTCTTGGAGCCCACCTCAAATGGCCATTTGAGGAACTGCAGTTTTTGGCGTCGGCTCTTCTTCCGGGTTTCGTGTTGGTACACAGACGTGTCTCTTTTCATCTTTTGCAGCATCAGGGTGATGAGCGGTTAGAGAAATGATCCTGTTAGTGGACTGTCCCAACATCCGAATCTCAGCATCCTCTGTCGTTTGGACAGCAAACATGCCCTTAAGTGAGACATTGATCTCCAATGACGCCACCGAGTAACTGACTGAGCTCTAACATCCACCCTGTGCAGTGGGGATTGAAAACGGATGGATTCCCCCGATCACTATTGTCGACCGAAGCAGATGATGTTGGGCAGTGTTCATAAAGTGGGTCATGAAAGATGGGAGAGGTTCTACAGATACAGTATTTCTGAAACCAGAGCCAGACTATAATATGAGATACTACAGGGCTTTCTAAAATCTTTGCAGTTTAAGGAGGCTAAAGGTTGTGTAAGCATTCAAATAAATCACGCATCATTGCTAAACCCTTCACTTGAGTTCAAGCTCGATTAAGCTACAGTATCAGTTAGGTTTACAATATTTTTGACACTACCTCCCAACGCCACTGTTACACCAAACAATACAATTGCACATACACTTATTTCAATTTAAAACAGGCTCCTCGCTAAGTTGTCTGTTATGTGTAGACCCAACGCTGAGTCATCCCTTAAGCGAGGTGCAGTTTTTCTGCATGAATGATTCAGAGGTCAGTGTTAAGTGGCTTGACAAAAACAAACAAGCAAAAACAAAAAATCCTCTCAAAATAGTTGAGTATCGGAACTGGAGTGAAAAAGCAGGCAAAACTTAGAAAGGCCTTCAGATATCCTGGAAAACTGTTGCTCAACATCACTTTAAATTTTTCAAAGAAAGTTTGGCTGCTTGGAAGCAAAATATAAAGAAATGAGGAGTGGCTCGAGACTTTTGCACAGTACTGTACCAACGTTAGAAGTTTGCGTGATAATAAGGAGACTGCTAGCATACAACATAGCCTGGCTGAGCTCCTAAGCTTTTTGTATTTGGGTATATATTTATATATTATATAAAAATTAAAAATGGCTTCTTCGATTTAAGCAATTCTTTCATTGTTGGTGACAAAAGCCAGCTTCTCTTTTTTTTTTTTGTTATTTTGGTAACACAAACTATTTTGTACGTCACTGCTCTGAGTGGAAGTCGATACAGGTACAGGTGTTATAACCTGATCCTGGCTCACTCTTCCTACTCCTCACTTTCTCTCTGTCATCTCAAATGTTTTTGTATGTTATTTAACTCCATCTTTCCCCTTTCCTTCCTTCTATTTCACCCTCCACTCACCCACCTTTACCCCCCCCTTTTATGTTTCTGCCCATCTCAGGTGTGGAGTCCCTATCAGCAGCCTGACAGTCTGGGAGATCTGGAGGGTCGTGTGGAGGACAAATCCCGCAGCCTCTACACTCATGAGGAGTACATCACCCTGGTGCTCAACAGCGGCAGCGGTCTGTCCCACGATTATGTCAGCCAGTCTATCCAGGAGGATCCCCGCATGATGGCCTTCTTTGACTCTTTGGTGCGTCGGGAGATTGAGGGCTGGAGCTCAGACTCTGACACTGACCTAAGTGAGGAGGCCATCATGCAGCTCCACGCCCGGGGACGCCGCTCCACAAGAACCACACCAACAGCTCCTACCGCTGCCTCTGCTGTGGGTCACCACAGTGACTCTGATAACTCGTCCTCCTCCTCCCTGGCTGGACCTGATGCTTCAGGAGGGGAAGAGCAAGCCGGAGGTGAGGGGGAGGAACGGCCCAGGAGACGGAGCAGACATCAGCGCCATCAATCTGGCTTCCTGGTGAATGAGGACTCAGACTCCAGCGAATTTTGGCTCGACCCAATGCCCCGGCCTCGATCCCCAAGCCCCAGGGACAACTCCACGATTTCCAGTCCCACCTCCTCTCCCTCGCTTCCCGCTGGAGCCTCTAGCTCCTCCACATCCACTTCCAGTTCCAGCAGCGACGACGAGGAGCGCCGTAGCGCCGTGAGGCGGCGTAACGTCATGAGGCGCCGACGCATGCATGTTGTCTCCAGAGCTGGGGATCGACCCGAGTCCGTACAAGCTCTCTTTTCCGCCATCGACTCTTGCAGTTACCCATCAATCTCCATCGATGACCTGTCTTCCTCCTCGTCAGGAGAGGAACAAAACTCCCTCGAAATCAAGCCCCGAACCGGCGGCGCCACAGAGGAGGAAAAATGTCTGAGCCCTTCTGACTTTGTGTGTCTGAGCCCAGTAATGTCTCCTGAGAGCCAAGAGAATGAGGAAGGGAGTGACAGGACTGAGCTGGAAAGACATCCAGCTGCATCTCCTCGGTCAATGGATGGATGCAGGACTGAAGGGAGGGCTGCTACAGAGCCAGTTTTAGACACCTCTGACAGTGGAGAAGCTTGTGGCAGCTCACCGGCTGTAGACAGCACCTCCCAGAGCTGGTGCACCCCTGGAGTGAACGGACAGCACCGGACTGTGGCACCAGCGGGAGAATACATGACTGAGGGCCCACATGTTGCCTCAGATCCGGAGGAAGAGACTGGCGTTCCACCTGAAGACAAGCGGCCACAGAGAGAAAAAGTCCCCGCACTGAGCGCTCTAAAGCGGACTCATGTGGGATCAGACGAAGCAGAGTCGGCCTCCTCACCCTCAGAAAAGAAGCTAAAAACATAGTGATGCTTTTCTCGCCCTGGAAAGAAACTGTTTAACAGACTTCGTTTAGGAAGTGGGTTTTCTATGCGTTTTTACAACTCAGCTTTTCTCTTCTTTTTTTTTGTTTGTTGTTGTTGTTGTCTTGTCATGTGACACACACTAACTGCTTATGAGCAGGAGGCGCTAAGAAGCGGGAAAAAAAAAAATGACGGTGATTCATTTTTTGTTTGAGAACAAATCAATCGGACGTTGTTGTCATTCTTCAGGTCGAACCACAGATGACATTAAGAGATGTATAACATAAGCTTAATATTGTTGATAACAGTGAGACGTGTTTAAGTGAGACGCATTTATTTTCATGCTTCATCAGTGTTTCTTTCTCATGCTCTGGTTGTTGCACAAAGCTCCACCCTGGATTTGGAGCTCTTCCAACCATAACAACAAAACAGTCTTTTGTAGGACAAAAGCTTGGCGGAATTTTAATTTCTATGATTTCACACTGAGTGTAAATCTGGTTAGGCTTATTCTCATTTTTAAGTGATTCTCAGCTCAGACTGCTTCAGGGGGGGCCTGAAGAATTGACTGCCTCCATAGAAATCCTGAGGAGCACCGTTTGTATAAGCTGTGCATTGAAATGATGCTTTCATTGTCTCAACCAGCTGTTCTTGGTCTCATTATCCAGCCCCTGGGTACCATTACAAGCCAGCTCGCTTTTGTTTTCTTGCAATTAAAGAATAATTTGTTCTCTAGTGACAAAGCAACAGTGTCTTCCTAAGGCCGACTCGCCAATGGGTGAAACGCTTACTCTTCCTGACACACGTCTGTCTGAGGTAGTGGAAGACGAGTCATTTGATTGTAGATACGGGCTACTCTACTGCTGTGAGCTTACAGAGTTGCCATAGCAACGCAGCCTCAACTCTCCCATGAAAGAAACGTGACCCTGAGCAAACTGTGTCAGTCGGAGTAGAATATTTTATTGACTTAACCAAAAGCTGCCTTTGCTTTAATCAGGAGAGGAAGTTCAGTCAGTTATGCTCAGTCTGCTAAGATGACAAATGCTAATATTTCAGATTTACGTGTCAATGCAAATGGCTAATTTCTGAAAAACACTGGAATAGGACAGGACCACAGTCCTGGGTTTCACTGTTGGGGAACAGGATTGGGACCAAGGATTAAAAAACAAACAAACTATGTTTTCAGTCCATGAATTTCCAGAATTTGGAGGAAACTGTCAAAAGAAAGTCTTTTTTTTGGGGGGGGGGACAAACTCTGTGCTAACAGAAAGGTTTGCAGATTTTAGGAATCTAACTGTATATAAACAGCCATATTAGCTATATATAATTTTAGTAATTAGACCCTTTTTTTTTTTTTAATATAAGACACAAAATGCCAGCTCAGTCATAGACATGACCAAGATACTTTGTAAAAGCTCCACTGCAGTTAATAGGTGTTTTGTTTTTGTTCCTGGATCATCTTTTGAACTACTTTTGAAATAGTTTCACAGCAGTAGGCTCATTAAGCCTCGTGCTGTTTAGATACCAGCCGGGGACCCACCATTAGAAAGTTTAAAACAGCCATGTGGGATATTCATTATGGCTTTGGAAGTTTTGTATGGACTTAGATAATTACCACAATATGTTTTTCTGCTCGGAAGAAGATGAGTAATGCGGTTTTCTGCCTTTCAGGCTACCGTGAGGATTCACATTTAGAAACAATTAGATTCTTTCTGATACAGGTCGTGGTTTCTGCCACAGCTGTCATCCATCTGGCTTTTACCCTTTAGTGCCAAGCTGTGTGTTTTTTTTTTTTTTTTTTTTTTTTTTTTTTTTTTTTTTTTCCCCCTTCTTTTTTGTTGTTGTTCTGTTTTTAAACCCTGATAATTTTTTCTTATTTTATCCTCTACCTGTCCAGTTTCCTAAAATCTTTATAAGAACTTGCTGTGCCCAAGTTGGTATGCCAAGGTATACTAACTTTTCAGTTAATGCCACTTAGTGCATATTTTTGTGCCATCAAGGTGATTCAGTCAAAATGCTAGATTGTTACCTTCGGAATTTTTCGTAGATTTGGTTAAAGAAATTTATGGAACAGTTTCTTATTTCTTTATTTTTTTTCACAGGCTCCTAGTAATAACATTCTTAAAGATACAATTTAAAAAGTTGTCTCATGCATACACGGAACACGAAATTTTATTTTTGTTCACAAAAAAAAAAACTGCCACTTTTGAAACCCAAGGCAACAAGGGAAATGGCTACAAAAACAACACTGTGGTCCCAGAGTTTGATGAAAAGTTAGACCTAGCAGCAGGTATATCGTTGCCTCGACGTCCACCTTTGTTGTAGCCTTCATGTCACATACTAATTATGTCACGGGACGCTCAGCTGCATTGTTATGACTACTATGCACATTAGGTGGTATTCAATTGTAATGGAAAACAGTCGATATGAGTAGGTACTCATGGAAAAGGGGCTAAAGCTAATAGTTATATTGAGCTTCAAAACAGTGTTAGAACCATGTGAAGTGGCTTTTGCCAGTGGTTCTCAGCAATTAGAGCAATTTCAAGCATTTTCATGCAAGGTTAGGCCTTGCATGCCTAAAAATCTCATAAGTTTCCGAAAATTATTGTCCCCTTGGCTAATGCTGCTGAAATAAGTTTTGAATGGATTTAGGGTATTTTCACACCTATTATTTACTATAATTTACTCTGGTCTGAATCATTAAATGAGTTTGTAAACTTGTAGGTGTCCGTCCCCCCCCCCCATGATTTGGTTTGTTTTCACACAGAAAAGTCCAAGTGACAAAAGTAGATACAGGAAGAAGGCGCTGTGTTCTTGACTATTGTGATTACAGAGAATTCATGTTTATTTTACAGCTAGTTGCTAGCCTGTACAGACCTTGGCACATCCATAGTACCTTCCCGCATTGAGAATACAAAGCATATAATTCAATGCAATTCAATTCACTTTTATTTATATAGTGCCAAATCACAATAACAGTTTTCTTTGTATTACAAAGAAAATGGAGAAAACACCAAAAGCAACTTTTTTTTTTTTTTTTTTTTTTTTTTTTTTTTCTTCCCTTTTTTTTTTTTTTTTTTTTTTTTTCTTCAGGTCAATAATAGGCAGGCGGTTCTTTTTCATTGTGGGCACACTCTACATGTACCGGTGTATTACAATGTACATCACTACTCTGCCTGTTCCCGGGATGCATTTTAAATGTGCTCCAAAGGTATGATATAAAAAAAACATCAATATTTGTTGCTGCTGTTAGCTTTTTGAGCGTGAATGGTTAACTGTTTGTTTTTTTTTTTGTAACAAATGTCCCCACTGATGACTGATTGTATGTGTCCATCTATTTTTGCAAGAGGAAAGTTAAGTAATTGCTCAACTTTCTTTGGCTTCCTATTTTGTATATGCTAGGAAAGCATTTTCATATCCCCTTACTGGAAGCCTTTAAATCAGGGATGAGAAACAAAAGGCCTGAGGGCCAGAATTGGTTTTTCAGCATGATAAAGACCTCCCCCATGGCCATTCATACTACACCATAGTAAATAAGTGATAGATAAACAATTAAATGACAGAACGTCCCGTTTTTTGGTTTTTTTTTTAAAGACTGTTTTTCTATTTATAATTACAGGTCGTTCTGGGCAATGATATAGCTCAACAATTTCTGTCATTTTACGGATTTTATTTCTTCAAATTTAAGCCCAAAGAGTCGTGCTGACAGACTTCTTTCATTTACTACAGCAGCATTTCTTTAACATGTAGAAAAACTGAGATGTATTGTTTCAGTTGCATTTCTTTTATTATATTTAACCATCTCAGATATTAAATGTGTAGTGAAAGTTCTTTTACACTGCCAAAAAAGGCGAGTTTCACTCACCTGGCCCCCTTGAGATCAAAGTTGGCTGTATTGGGCCCATGATGTAAAATGAGTTTGACATTCCTAAATCCAGGCTTTCTGTTGGGTTAATATCCTCTTTTACGTAGTTTAAAATATTATTTTAGGATAATGCTACTAAAGTTTAGGTCATGTAGCCTACACTGCTTATTGACATGTTTGGGGGAAATGTGAGGGTCAAGATTATAGTTACTGAAAACCAATAAAATAAAGGTAACCTATACAAATCACAGGTTATAGTGTTGAAGCCACACAGGTTTTCTGGCCCCATAGTGTCTTACACCCTTGCTTTTTGCTGTTATGTAACAATACTAAACCACTTCCTCCTGTGTTGCAGCAAAGCCTGAAGAAGTTGGTCTTTAAATAACAAAGATGTGTTTGTTATTTGACTCTGTATGTTATAAGAGAGTATAAAATCCACATAATGTTACGCATATTAACAGATACTACAGCATTACAGTTCTTTTTTTCACGGTTAAAACCTCTCAAAGTGGTTCATCATTTATCACTAACATTACATACATTTGTTACTTTAAGTCATGTGAGAAAACCTTTCGCAGAACTCTGCATTCCTGTGGAAAACTAAGCAGACCCCTGGATTCACTAGCTTTCAGAACCACTTTTAGCAGTAATGACTTGTTTTCTGTTTGACTTTATCAGTCTCTCAAATCAATGTGGAAATATTTGGTCTCACTCGTCTTTACAGCATTGCTTTTACTGAGGTTTGTGGACATTAGTTTATGCACAGCTCCTTTAAAGGCTCGCCACAGCATTTCTATTAGGTTGCTGTCTGGACTTCAGATGTTGCAGTGACCCAGTTAGATTGTTTTCTTTTTCAGCCTTTCTGTTATAGATTTGCTGCTGTGGTTGGGTTCATTGTCTTGACCTAATTTAGGTCGAGGTGTCAGACAGATGTCTTCACACCTGACTTTAGAACACTTAAACAGAGGAGTTCATGGTCAGCTCAATGACTGCAAGGTGTGCATGTCCTGTGGCTGCAAAACGAGTCTAAATCCTCGCCTCTACACCACTTTGCTTGACAGCTGGTGTAAGGTGTTTGTCTTGACATGCTGTGTTTGGTTTTTGCCAAACATCTCCACTTTAGTCTTATTCCAGATGCATCTCTTTAGAGAAAAGAGGCTTTCTCCTAAACAAACACACCTGAATGTACTAGACCAGCAAACTGCCCAGATCTCTGCTTTTATAGGAATTGTCACTTGCTGATGATTTGTTAATCAGATGCATCTGATTAGCAGGACCTGGCTGCTACTAGCTTTTTAATTCCTGTGGAAGCAGTAAGGTGTACTTGCAGTTTCATCAGACTGCATAGGTTCCTGTGAAAACTCCTTTTTCACACTGTACATTTTGCTTCTAATACAGTTGGTTACAAGTGAAAGCTTCTGCAACCATACTTTCATAAAAACAAGTATTTTGCAAATGTGTTATCTTCAGTATATCATTGGTTTACCTATATCTAAATAATATAATTGTCATAAAATAATAGAATTTTCAACTTTTCTTAATTTTTTTTTAAAGTGTGAATTCAAAAGGGAAAACTAAACATGTAATGGAAAATTAACTAAAAAGCAATGAAAAACTTGTACATTTGACTTTTTATAATTCATTTGCACACACTGCCGATCCTGTCGTACTTTGGAGGTGATTTAATGAACGACTGTGTTTCTTTCAGCTTCTTGGGAACTGGGAGGCACAGATGAGGAGAGTAATGAAAATGATTGCCGGTGGGGGGCTATCCATCACAGGTGCTCACACTATGTGTGGAGATTACCTGTATAGTGGCCACACTGTCATGCTGACACTAACGTACCTCTTCATCAAAGAGTGTAAGTTTAACTTTGTCTATGCTGCAGTTTAATTAAGAATATGTTGTAATATTTTACTTTAGGGTCAGTTCCCTTTCTTAAAGTCAAGCTTTCTGTTTAAAACTGATAATTTTGACAGTCCCATAAACCATTTAAAAAATGTGTTTCCACTTTCTCTGCTACTAAAATTAGCACTAAGATGGACTTAGATTATCTATTTTTGATTTTCCAACTAGCTTTTTGGTTTTAGTGCCTTTGGCATTGACATTTCGCACCCGAGTAGATATTGTGACACAGTTGCACAAGGAAATGTAGACCCTATGTGGAAGAGAAGAGGAAGTGTTTCAGTCGACACATTTTTAGTGTCATGTTGGTGTCAGTTTGTTTAGTTGTTGCTTCATGACATAACTACACTTTCTGTTGCTCAGCGGTGTTTGTTTCCATTATCTAACCAATTTTTTTTTGCTTTTTTTCCCCCTACCCACTTGGTTTACTAGCAAGCAAGAATGTGGATGAAATGCTGTCGCTTTTTTAACTGCTTTATCATATTGTGGCAATGTTTTTGATTAAATCCTGGTGTTTGAAAGGTCTTTATGTGACTGTGTCACATGGCACTGCAGTGATACAGTGGTGACATCTAGTGGTGAAAAGAAGAAAAGCTTTAAGTAGCAGTCCCTGCTGTAGGGTCATGCTGACACATAGGAACCAGCTGATACAGGAGTTGGAATTCATACCAGGCGCAAACCATTTTTTGGCAATTGGTTTGTTCTTTTTGGTATATTGAACTTGTTTTTGCTCTCTTTTTGGTAGATTCTCCAAAGCGATTCTGGTGGTATCACTGGCTTTGCTGGTCTCTGAGTGCGGTAGGAATATTCTGCATCCTTCTGGCCCATGACCACTACACTGTGGATGTGGTTGTGGCCTACTTTATAACTACACGGCTCTTCTGGTGGTACCATACTATGGCCAACCAACAGGTGAGTGTACCATTTATGTTTGTCTGTTAGATTTCTAATTTTAATTTTTTGGACAAAGATAATGTCACCAAAGTAAAGATGCCTAATCTTGCTATAAAACACAAAATTAGCAAATTTCTCTTACGCAATATGGAGTTGAGCAACCAAATGTACCAAAAGCCCCTCTAGGTTCTTATCTATATCAGATATTATAATATCGTCATGTTGCCTAGCAACCACATACCAATGGGCTAAAATCATGTGTAGCATAGACATGTACTAGAATTTGAATGTGATTTGTTTTGCAGTGAACAAAGCTGAGCTTGTGCTTTAGTATCTAAGTTGTATAGAGTATGTGAGTTACAGGTAACATTAAAAGGTCTTCACCTGCCACAACAGGAGTTGTGGCTCAGTTGTGACCTCTTTTTTTTGTTGTGTTTCAGTCGCTGAAAGAGACGTCACAGAGTAATCCGTTCTCACGGGTGTGGTGGTATAGACTGTTCCAGTACTTCGAAGAGAACGTGAACGGTACGGTCCCCCGGAACTACCAGCTGCCATTGTCGTGGCGAGCGTTGCAGTGGAACAACAGTGTGAAGTACAGCAGACTGGACATCCAGTGACCCCTGTCGTGTTAAAGCAGGCGAGGACTGTGACTTCCATAAGTGCTGTTTTTAACCAAGGAAGATGGCACTGTCCAATGTAGCGCTGTCCTTTCACCTCTAGTAACACTCTTGTCCAAATGGGTAGCACTGTGACCCACCTAGTATTTTTCTTTTTCCTGTCTTCTTTCTTTTCTGATAGTATTTGTCGACACGGCGCACTAATTTATTTGTTTTTGTTTCCATTTCAAAGGTAACATACATTTCTGCTTTTATAGTACGTCTATGAAGCATTTAAACACTTTTTTTTAAACTCAACTTGTTTGTCAAAAGGACACACAAGTTTTCTTTCCCCGTCAGCACAAAAGAATAGTCGATGTTGTCATGTTCTTAGATTTTTAGTGCAAATGGGTCAATCAGAGGTTTATGTAAGAACCAAAATGCCATAAGTATTTTTTCCCTTTTTTTTTTATAGCAACTTAATTTTTGTAAACTATCCTTGCTAAAAATGAGTCAAAGGTGCAAAAATGAATTTTCTAAACATTTCAGACTTTATTTTTCAAAAACAAATGATGTCCAGAGAAGATTTTTAGATTTTTATCTTTTTCAAGATGGATAACTGAGAGCATAAGAATCCAGTGTGGTATAATATGTTTCCAGTGCCTTCTTTTGCTTGATTGTAAAACAGTTCAAGTACTATATGTAATGTGTCTGTCTGCAGCGGTACCTTCCTTGTACTGTGGCGTGGTCACAGTCTCGTTCCCATGAATGTATAAAACAACTACGCCAGCCTTACCAGAAGATTGGTCTTCCCAAAATTAAGTGCAGAGAGGGACATATCCAGTTTGGTTGTCAGTGCTCTTTGATGTCAGTTTGTGCTTAGCTGGTTAATGCTGTTCTACCAGAAACAATGACTGTTAATTGTATTTTGTTTATGTCTAAAGTGTTTCCTTTTCACCACCGTTTAACCGCCACCAGTTATGTTCAAAGCCCAGCCACTGATGCTCAGTTGCCTGTTACCACCGCATCTGCTAGTTTTACTTTGCAGCAGTATCTGGAAAAATCACTCCCTAATTGGACGTTGCATATGAAATGTCTCTGAGGTGCTGAGTTAAGTTATTCTGGGCCTGGACACGTCTTGTGCATCAATGCAGAATCTCTTCCTCAGGAGATAATGAGCCCCTCTCTTGTTCCCCACACGGAATTCTAGTTTGAAATCAGAATTAACCTCATTAGAGTATTGTCGCGTAACTTTTTTTGGTGATGAAACGTAGAGGGAAATGTTCAGCTTGTGTCGAGCTGAGGAAATGTCAGCAAAACAGAAACTTGAATCAAAGTTTCTGACCATGTTTGTAATGACTCTACCGACTTTGTGCATGTGCTAAATCAGGCTGCTATCCAACAGTTTGAGGAGAGTAAGTGCAACACCCAAACAGTCTTCTTTCTAGAAACCACAAACAATGAGACTTGTTTGTGGTTTGTCAGGAACAAACTGAACCATGATGCACAGAGCTGGTGACATTTTTAGCCATAAGTGTGCAAGAATTAATTTCCATGAATGTGAAAATGTGTCCATATTGATCGAAATCATGTGTTTGTTTGTTTTTTTATTTGTTTTTTTTTCCTTTGTGTAAATGTGACTGAACTGTAGAGTATTTCACAAAAGTTTCATATATAAGGAATCATTAATCTTGCAACATGGAACTTTAACTTCAAATTAAGCTCAGTAGCTCTGAAAAAAGACTGCACAATTTTTTTTTTTTTTTTAACATATGAGACGAGCCCTAATAAAGCGTGCTACTGGTGTGATTACTTTTTTTTTAAACTGTCAAATGAAGTAAGAAAATACCGTTATTTTCAAAGCGATCTCATGAAGATAGTAGCTTTCAATCCCAATAAGAGTCTTAATGTTTGAGACAGATTACAGCACTAGCTTCACCACCTCCTCGTAGCATTGTCCCATCATTTCACTTTTACAAAGAGTCATCAGCTTCTCAGTTTCAAAGAGCACAGTAGCTTCCTTGCATATAGCCATATTTTTGATTTGGGGTTATGCTTGGTCAAGCACAGTTCTCTTATGTTTGAGGGCTTGGATAAGAGTAAAGGTTGGGTTTAATGTTTGTCAGTTAGTTTGCCAATCAAGTTATTATTTCTTTGTTGTTGTTGTTGTTGTTGTTGTCTTGTCCCTCTTTAAATGTCACACTCACCCTTTTTGTTTGTGTGTTCATACCAGATATTTGTAAGATATTATAAAGGATTCTACTTGGGATGTTTTTGAATAAAACATTTTACTATAATGTATTTGAGTTGTTTATGGCTTTCTTTAAAGTGTATTTTTTTTTGTATGAAGTTGTTATGACGTCATGGCAGACCCCACCAACATCCAGCAGATGGACACATTGAGCTGGATAAATAAGAGCAGTGCAAGGAGGGCTGGCTTCTGTCAGAAGGTGGTTTCGCTTCCATTATACAGCTAATTTGTGCAATACTGTACTAATAAAGTTGCAAGAGGGGCTTAAAATTCTTTCAACATATACTTTTGGCATTTCTTAATAGATTATCTGGGCCAACGTTGTGTAAACAGGGGAATAGAAAATTGTGAATATTACAG